>ML685964.1:1057607-1121643 GCA_007922175.1 Pelusios castaneus
AGGGGGTCTGGGGGTGTGTGGAGCTGGGTCCCCCATCTTGGTGCCCCTGGGGAGGGGTCTCAGTAGTGTGTGTGTGGGGTGCTAGTCCAGGAAATGTTGACCAGTCAGAGGGGTGGGGACCCCAATCCCTGCGGGGGCGCTGGCTGCTCAGGCTGTGTGGTTGGGGTGGCAGGGTTCTGGGTGCTGCCGGGGTCACCATCATGGTGTGGGGGAGAGGGGCTGGGTGTTCTTTGGGTCCCTGTCTCCACAGGTGTGAGTGGGATACCCTGGTCCAGGGACAGCAGGGAACTAGTTTCCCCCAGGTACTGCAGGTCTCACCTCTCTGGCCCCCAGGATTCTCAGTGGAGGGTCCGTCCCAGGCCAAGATCGAGTGCGATGACAGGGGCGATGGCTCATGCGACGTGCGTTACTGGCCCCAGGAGGCGGGTGAATATGCTGTGCACGTCCTGTGCAACAACGAGGATGTTCGCCACAGCCCCTTCATGGCTGAGATCCGCCCTGCCCCGCGGGATGTGCACCCTGAGAAGGTATCCATCCTGCCCCCACCTTGTGAAATCTGCAGCCCAAGACGGTACTGCCCTGCCCCCGTCCCACTCCTGTCCTGTAGGACCTGCTCCTACATAAGGTACCCACTCTGGGACTGGGAGTCAGGACTCCTGGGTTCTTTCCTGGTGTGGGGGAGGGAATGGGATCCAGGGCTGGGAGCACTCAGGGAGTCCCATGTGGGGGGGGGCTCTCTTCTAACCTGCACCCCCCCCCCCCCCCAGGTGAAAGCCCATGGACCTGGGCTAGAGAAGACTGGTGTTGCCATCAACAAACCGGCCGAGTTCACTGTGGATGCCAAGAGTGGTGGGAAGGCCCCTCTCAAGGTGCAGGTGCAGGTGAGCAGTGGGGCACCAGGTGGGGAGGGGTGGAAATGGGGGGGAGGGGGCAGGCCAGGGGGCTGCTTCTGCAGGGATGTGAGGCAAGGCCGGGTGGTGCAGGGGGTACAGGGAGGGCTGGCTGGATGCAGCCTGGGGAAGGCGGGAGCTGGGGGCTTGACCCGCTTTGTCCCCCAGGATGCAGAGGGCACCCCCGTTGATGTGGCGGTGAAGGATAATGGCAACGGCACCTACAGCTGCTCTTACGTGCCCAAGAAGCCAGTGAAGCACACAGCCATGGTGTCCTGGGGGGGCGTCAACATCCCCAACAGCCCCTATCGTGTGAGTGCCCCCAGGGATGTGTCCCATCCTGCCCCAGGGTGGGGGAGGGGTCATGTCCTGTCGTGTCCTGGGCTGGGGCGGTGGGAAGGGGGGCGAGAGTCCCATCATGTCCCGGGCTGGGGGTGGGGAAGGGGACGTTTGTTCCATCGGCTCGGGCCTGGTGCCCCCTGGCTAGGCTTGCCCCAGGGTTGGGTGAATTGCTGAGATAGCACCCTCCCCTTTCCACTCAGACAGTGAGACAGCCTGGACGCCTGGGTTTTCTCTCTTGGCTCAGAGCTGGGGTGGGGCCGGCAGCCTGGACGCTGTGCACTGGGGGTTGAGGGACCCCATCTAACCCTGGCACCTCTCCCCAGGTGAATGTTGGGGCCGGCAGCCACCCGCACAAGGTGAAGGTGTATGGCCCTGGTGTGGCCAAGACAGGGCTCAAAGCTCATGAGCCCACCTACTTCACCGTGGACTGTGCCGAGGCTGGACAGGGTGAGCAATGGACCGCAGGGGCTTGGGGCTGCCTGTGAGCAGGGTGGGATGGGGTGGAATGAACTTGGAGCTGTGCCTGAGGGGGCGGGGCGGGGCATGGCACGCTTGGGGCTGCATGGGAGTCAGAGGGGTGGGGTGTTAGCAGGGTCTATGGGGGAGCTGATGGCTCTGCCGGGTCTCCCCAGGTGACGTGAGCATCGGGATCAAGTGTGCCCCAGGTGTGGTGGGGCCAGCGGAGGCTGACATCGACTTCGATATCATCCGCAATGACAACGACACGTTCACTGTGCGCTACACGCCCCGCGGGCCAGGCGCCTACACCATCATGGTGCTCTTTGCTGACCAGGTCTGTGCTTGGGCACAGGCGGAGGGGGCACCAACCTGTTGGCATTCATTATTCTCTCCTGTGGGGCCGACTCTGCCATGGGGAGCTCCCCACTCCCTTGCATTGAAGCTGGGGTGGGTGAGTGGGGGGTGAAGCCTCAGCCAAGTGGGCAAGGGGGCAATGGGTTAGGGGCAGCTCTTCTTAAGTTGGAGCTGCTCTGCTTTCGGTGGCAGAGGACATGGGGGGTCTGCGTCCTTTTTGATGGCTTTTCCTGACTTCCCACTCCCTGCTCCCTCACCAGGCCACCCCCACCAGCCCCATCCGCGTCAAGGTGGATCCATCCCATGACGCTAGCAAGGTCAAGGCTGAAGGGCCTGGGCTAAATCGAACTGGTGAGTTGAGGGGAGAGGCTGGACTGGACTGGACAAGGCAAGAAATTGCCACTGGGGGTGGAGAGGTTGCTGGAGGGGTACAGTGTGGAGAAGTAGCTGAGGGGGAGAGAATACACCACTGATCCCTGTCACCTTCCCTGGCAGGTGTGGAGCTGGGCAAGCCCACCCACTTCACAGTGAATGCCAAGGCGGGGGGTCGGGCCCCCCTGGACGTTCAATTCACTGGCCCAACCAAAGGCGAGGTGGTGCGGGACTCAGAGGTGATCGACAACCACGATGGGACCCACACAGTGAAATACACCCCAGTGCAGCAGGTATGGAGGGTGTCCCTGGCTCCATCCCCCTGAAGCTGGCAGGGCTGGTGTTTCCATGGGCCCCAAGGGTGGGATGGGGGCACATTTCTCCAGAGTGCTGCTCGGGGGTCCCCATGTGGTTGGGGCAGGTCCTGGGCTGGTTGACGTGGCTCCTTCTCTCCTCTGCCAGGGTAACCTGGGCGTGGGCGTGACCTACGGTGGAGACCACATCCCCAAGAGCCCCTTCAGCGTGGGCGTGGCCCCCAGCCTGGACCTCGGCAAGATCAAGATCACTGGCTTGGCCGACAGTATGTCCTAAGTGCCCGGCTAATGGGGCAGGTGGTGTGCAGGGGGAGGGGGGGGGGGGGGGCTGGGAAAGCCTGACTTCCCTGTGGGGAATGGACCTCTCTGCAGCAGGTGGTGGTGGGGTCCCTGGCGGGGCAGAGGGGGCCCACAGTTGAAGTAGGAGATGCCCTGGCCCTAGGGCTCACGGCTCTCCCTCTCCCTGCAGAAGTGGAGGTGGGCAAGGACCAGGAGTTCACGGTCAAGTCCAAAGGGGCCGGCGGGCAGGGCAAGGTGGCTGCCAAGGTCACGGGCCCTTCCAGCAAGCCTGTGCCCTGCAAGGTGGAGCCAGGACTGAGCCCTGACAACAACGTGGTGAAGTTTATCCCCCGTGAGGAGGGGCCCTACGAGGTGCAGGTGACCTACGACAGCGTGCCTGTGCCCGGCAGTCCCTTCCCAGTGGAGGCCGTGCCCCCCACCAACCCTTCCAAGGTCAGTGTCCCCCGTCACCCCCTCATGGGCAGCCCTGACGGTGTCCTGCAGGGAGGTGGTGTGGTTTGGGGGTGAGCCAGCTCCTTGCTGATGGGCTGCGGGGAGGCCGGCAGGGTTCATGCCGGGGTGGGGGCTGAGAGGTTTGGACGTGGCAGGGGGGAGACAGTCGGGGGCTGTGGTGTGCAGCAAATGGCGGGGGGGTGGTGGTGATGGACTGATGGGCAAAGGGGGCAAAGGCCTGGATGTGGGGAAGCTAATCAGGGGGCACGGTCTCTTGCTGGGCATCAGCGGGGGGCATAGCTGCAGCCTCCATCTCTGTCGGGGTTAACTTTTGGGGGGGTGCCCCCTTGGGCAGTGAGTAGGTGGCTGGCACTGATTTCCCCCCTGCCCCCCTTGGTAGGGCTAGCCATAGGTAGGGACCACGCTGGGGTTAGGGGCACGGCCCTCACCCTCCTCTCCTCTTGCAGGTCAAGGCCTATGGTCCGGGGCTGCAGGGTGGACAGGCCGGCTCACCAGCCCCCTTTACCATTGACACGAAGGGGGCTGGCACAGGGGGTCTGGGGCTGACAGTGGAGGGGCCCTGTGAGGCCAAGATCGAGTGCCTGGACAACGGGGACGGCACCTGCTCGGTCTCCTACCTGCCAACGGAGCCGGGCGACTACAACATCAACATACTCTTTGCTGGGGCCCACGTGCCCGGCTCACCCTTCCGGGCCGCTGTCCGGCCCCGCTTTGACCCTTCCAAGGTGACATGTTCGGGGCCTGGGCTGGAACGGGCCACAGCTGGCCAGACGGGCCAATTCCACGTGGATTGCTCCCGGGCTGGCAGTGCGGAGCTCACCATTGAGATTATCTCGGAGGCGGGGGCACAGGCTGAGGTGCGAGTGGAAGACAATGGTGACGGCACTTATACCATCGCCTACACCCCACTCTGCCCTGGCACCTACACCATCACCATCAAGTACGGTGGCCAGCCCGTGCCCCACTTCCCCAGCAAGCTGCAGGTGGAGCCGGCCCTCGACACCTCCGGCGTCAAGGTCTATGGGCCTGGTGTGGAGGGCAAAGGTCAGTGGGGACAGGGGAGAAGCAGAGCAGAACAAGGGGGGGGGGGGGAGCACGATAGACTGATGAGCATTGCTCAGCCAGGGCTGCAGGTTGCAATATCTGGCCTTAGAAGGGTTAATTGTTGGGGGGACACCCCAGCGGTGCTGAGCGGGCTTGACTGGTGCTGACACACCTTCCCCCTGGTGCAGGAGTGTTCCGGGAGGCCACGACAGAGTTCAGCGTGGATGCACGGGCGCTTAGCAAGGCCGGTGGCCCCCACATCAAGCCCCGTGTCTCCAACCCCTCTGGGAACCTGACCGAGACCTTTGTGCGGGACCACGGCGACGGCACCTACCGTGTGGAGTACACCCCCTACGAGGAGGGTAAGCAGGGGGCCGGGCCCCTGGTGCATGGAGTATGTAGGGGGCACAGCCCCGCCTCCCTGACCTCCCTCTCCTCCTGCAGGCGTCCACTCGGTTGACGTGACGTACGATGGCAGTCCGGTGCCTGGCAGCCCCTTCCGGGTCCCCGTCACTGAGGGCTGCGATCCCGCCCGGGTCCGAGTGCATGGGCCAGGCCTGCAGAGTGGCACCACCAACCAGCCCAACAGGTTCACCGTGGAGACCAGGTGAGGGACCAGGGAGTCACTGGGTGCTGGCTCGGGGGGCTGCATTGCTTGGGGTCAGCTTGGGCTCGCCACAGGCTTTGGCAGCATTGGTGGTTTACCCCATGGTGCTTCTCACTTGTTCTCTCCCCCAGGGGTGCTGGTACTGGGGGCCTGGGCCTGGCTGTGGAGGGACCATCCGAAGCTAAGATGTCCTGCACCGACAACAAGGATGGCAGCTGCTCGGTAGAGTATGTCCCCTATGAACCCGGCACCTACAGCCTCAACATCACCTATGGTGGGCACCAGGTCCCAGGTAAGGGGACAGAGCTGCTGGGCTGGGCTGGTGGGGGGTGTCCCAGGTAAGGGGGCAGGGCTGGGCTGGGGACCCCAGGTCCTGTGGATTGGGTGTAGAGCAGAGCCATGGGGCATCGGGTGGGGTCACCAGGTGCTGGGTAAGAGTGGGGAGGCTTGGGCTGGCCTGGAGAGGTTCTGAAGAGAGGCCCTTGGTGGGCTCAGGTTAGGGGGCATCCTGGCAGGGTGGGGGGAGGGGGCAGGTGACTGGTGTGGGGCACAGGCCCACTAACTCCTCCCCCGGTAGGGAGCCCTTTCAAGGTGCCAGTGCACGATGTAGTGGACTCGTCCAAGGTGGTCTGTTCGGGGCCAGGGCTGACGCCGGGCGTTGTGCGGGCCAGCATTCCCCAGTCCTTCTCTGTGGACACCAGCCAGGCGGGTGTGGCACCCCTGCAGGTCAAGGTGCAGGGCCCCAAAGGTGAGTGCTGGTTGCTGTGGGGAAGGGGTGGTCCCCACCTTGCCCAGCCCCCCTGATCTCTGGCGTCTCCTCTCCCTAGGTGTGGTGGAGCCAGTAGATGTGGTGGACAATGCTGACGGCACTCAGACCGTGAGCTACGTGCCTAGCCGTGAGGGGCCCTACAGCATCTCTGTGCTCTATGGAGACCAGGAAGTGCCACGCAGGTGCCAGGGCTGGGGTGTGGACCTAGGGGGCAGGTTGGAGGGGAGTGAAGGAGCAGTGTAGGAGGTGGGACAGAGAGATGCAGGGGCTGAGGCCAGGAAAGTGGGTCGGGGGCTGAGCTGGGGGTTGCCAACTGGCAAAGACCTTTTTCCCCCACTCTTGGAGGCTGTGGGGCACAGTGCCCTTTCACCCGTGCTGAATCCCGGCCCAATTCTCCAGCCCTTTCAAGGTGAAGGCCCTGCCCACGCATGATGCCAGCAAAGTGAAGGCAAGTGGCCCTGGGCTTAACACCACCGGGGTGCCCGCCAGCTTGCCAGTGGAGTTCACCATCGATGCCACAGATGCCGGCGAGGGGCTGCTGGCTGTGCAGATCACGGTGAGTGGGGTGGGAATGGGGCTACCGAGGGAAGGGAGCGGTGCGGGGTGGAGGGTCTGTTCTCTTTTCATCCCCCACCTGCTGCTTCCCAGGACCCTGAGGGGAAGCCCAAGAAGGCCACAATCCGGGACAACCAGGATGGCACCTATACAGTCTCGTATGTGCCAGACACGACGGGCCGCTACACCATCCTCATCAAATATGGGGGCGATGAGATCCCCTACTCGCCCTATCGCATCCGCGCCCTGCCCACTGGTGACGCCAGCAAGTGCACAGTCACCGGTGAGCACCACGGCCGGGGGCGGGACACGGAGCCGGTGGGGTGGGGGCCACGCCACCCTCACGCTGACACACACCACCTGCTTCGGCAGCCACTTCCGGGCCCCGCCACTGCGGATGGGTGGGACGGGGGCAGGGGGTGTGATCTGTGTCTCACTGGACCTTTCCTCGCTTCTCTGCCCCGTCACCGTAGTGTCGATTGGAGGTCACGGGCTAGGTAAGCCAGCCGCTGCACTCTCCCCCCACCCTGCATGGCTCCAGGGCCGCATGTCTGCTTGCCACATCCAGCCGCCTGGCCCAGGGCTGCATGGCTTCAGGAAGGACAGGCCAGAGGCACAGCTCTCCCTCTCCTGGCAGCAACCCCATGGGGGCCTGGGGCACAGTGGCCATCCCAGTCCCAGTCCCCCACCGTGGTATGTAGGGAGTGCCATGAAATCTTCATGCACACTCAGACCTCCACCGCTGGGACCTGCGTTCTGGGGGCTCCGGTCCCCTGTGGGGGAAGGGGATCCGAGGAAAGCCCCGGTGCTGGGTTCTGCTGCTCTTGGTCTAGGACTCTCGAGTGCTCCTTTAGAGCTCCCCAAGCCCAACTCTTTTCCTGGGTGAACTCTCCCTGCTTTCCCGTCACATCGCCGCCTCCTCTGGCTTGGACTTAAATGCAGCTTCTTTACCCCTGGTTCCCCGCCCCCAAGGAACTGGGTTAAATCTGGTCTGTGAGCTCAGTGGGCAGAGGAAATTGTTCCTTTGATTCAGCATTGGGGCTTCTCGGTTTGCCATCTTCTTGTGCGGCTTGGGGCTGAGATGCTGCTTCGAAGCCAGACTCAGTCAGCTCTGACTCATTTCTGTGGCTGTGCGGGTGAGACCGAACTGCCCTTGTCATCGCCCTGGTGTCTGCCAGCAGCTCTTGGAAGCGAGGAGGATTTTAACCCACTTCCTGTGGAGGGACATGAAACTGGGGCTTCTAACGAGTCATTCACTTAAAGACGATAGGGTTTCAAGTGTCTGTGGCAGGCTACAGGCTCTTGAAATGTGCTCCGGAAAGTGACTCTTCAAAATAAATCTGAGCCTTTAGTCTGTGTGGGAAGTGAGTCAAATCTGTCACCAAAAGGATGCTTCAAGTGAAGGAGCGAGGTTTGTCTTCCTTTGACTGGCAGTGCTGGCTTCTTCTGGCTGGGCTTCTCCGGCCGAGGCCTCCTGGTTGAGGAAGACAGACTGGAACGACGCTGGTTTGTGCTGTGACGTGCTGAGAACGTGCTTAGCCTGAGTGAGGCATGAGCCACAGAGCACAAGAGACTTTTGCTCCATTCTTCAGCCATCTTTAGACATGGTTGATGGTGTCACTCTTAAAGCAAAGCAGGGTCTGAGACCCAGTCCCTAACCCAAACCCTTTGATAAGCCCCAGGCCTCTGGGCGCGAGCATTTGGTGGGTGGTTTCAAACACCACCTGGGGTGTTCCCAGGGTCACCAGCACTTGCCCCTTCACAGCTTGGATTGGAAACAGTCTTTTGCAGATTAAACCCAACTTTTCTTGAAATTCTAGCTGAAAACAAACCCCAGGGTCTGGGGGGGGGGGGGGGGCCAGTCCAACAGGCCCATCCTGCTGACCCATTGGGAGTCTCTTGCCCCCTAGAGTGTTGACCCAGGCCCCTCCTTCTGTAAGGTTGCTTGCCAGGGGAGGGAGGTTGGTGTGGGGGGTGCTGCTTTGCTTTGCTGCTGGGGCTTTAACTGCAGCTTAACGCTCTCCATCCTGGGTGCCGCATGGCATGAATTGGCCAGTTCTTACTTGTCTGGGGAGGGAGCCAGGAGTAGGGGGTGCAATGGGCTGGGCTGGAAGAGAGGCACCCATCACAGCTGGTGCTGTACAGATGCTGGTGGGGCATGGTCTGTGCAGCACATGGCCTCACAGGGACCCCAGTCTCAGTTGGCTCTAGGAAGGGGGCCCTAAGTCTCAGTTTGGAGGCATCTGTGCAGCCCCTTGCTTGGTGGGGGCACCTGCAGGGATGGGGACCCAGCTTCAGGCAGGGTCTGTGTAGCGTGTGGCACATGTGCTCTGACTAGGGGGGCATGGCTGAGGGTCTCTTCTCCAGCTGTGGTTAATGGAGGGGGTGGGGGGGGCTGATCCGGATGGATTCTCAATTCCCCTCCCCTGCCAGGTGCTGGGATTGGCCCAACCATCCAAATTGGGGAGGAGACGGTCATCACAGTGGACACCAAGGCAGCAGGCAAAGGAAAGGTGACGTGCACGGTCTGCACACCTGATGGCTCGGAGGTGGATGTGGACGTGGTGGAGAACGAAGATGGTACCTTCGACATCTTCTACACAGCCCCCCAGCCTGGCAAATACGTCATCTGTGTCCGATTTGGGGGCGAGCACATTCCCAACAGCCCTTTCCAGGTCCTGGTGAGTGTGAGGTGCCTCAACCCTGCCTGAGTCAGGGAGCCTCGGCCAAGCAGGGCGTCCACCCCTCTGTCGGTGGGTGTGGCACATGCAGTTTGGGGCAGCCCCTCAGCCCTTTCTAGGCTAGCCTCTCCCCATCACAAGGGGCTGGCTCAGTGACATGGGATGTTCGAGCTGGGCTGGGCTGGGCTGCTGATGGCCGGGAAGTAATAACATCTCTCCAAGCTCAAAACTTGCTCGCACACTGGATTTGGGGTTAGGTGCTTCCTCCCAGCCAGGCACTGTAGGAGCCCCCCCTCCCCCCCCCCCGTCATGCCTTTCCTCTGAGGCTAGGCTGGGCCTCCCCAGCTCACCACATGGCAACCTGCCCTCACTGCTGTACCTGGGGTGGGTCTCGTGGGTCTTTCTCAGGCCACGGACCGGCCCCTGGGAGTCAACGGCCTGGATGTGGCTGGGCTGCGGCCCTTTGACCTGGTCATTCCATTCACCATCAAGAAGGGGGAGATCACCGGTAAGACTGGCGGGCATCTGTGTGAGGTCAGGTTCCCTGGGGGTGGCATCTGCAGTGCAAATCTCCACCTCCCTGGCAGCTGGCTCCCAGGCTCGGCATCCATAGGGCAGGGGAGACCCTAATATAGCCAGATAAATCCCATGGGCCTGTCTAGCCCAGAATCCAGCCTGGGATCAGCTCTTTGGGTCCACTGCCAGGGGGGGGGGGGGGCATCAGCCACCCCCCTTTCTGGTCTCTAACAGATGTCATCTCGTGCCCCATATAAGTAGCCATCCTGCCCTGCCCCAGAGGAGCTGTATCTTAGCCACCAGGGGCCAGCTGTGGCTAGGACTGACACCCCCTCCCACCTCTGTCATCCCCCAGGCGAGGTCCGGATGCCCTCGGGGAAGGTGGCCAAGCCAGACATCACGGATAACAAGGATGGGACGGTGACGGTGAGATACGCACCCACAGAAGCCGGGCTGCATGAGATGGATATTCGCTATGATACCATGCACATTCCAGGTGCCACGGGGGGGGTGACGAAGTGGGGAGCATCCATGGCTTGGGTGGGGGAGGGTGGTGGCCGGGGCTGAGGGATGCATGGCCAATTCTCACCTCCCATGTCCCCCAGGGAGCCCCCTGCAGTTCTACGTGGACTACGTCAACAGCGGCCACGTCACTGCCTATGGTCCCGGGCTGATCCACGGCGTGGTCAACAAGCCGGCCACCTTCACTGTCAACACCAAAGATGCCGGTGAAGGTGATGCTGGGTTTCTCTGCTTCATGGGGAGAGTGGGGGGCCACTGGGAGCTCCGATCTGTCAATCACTGTGCTGCCATGATGGAAGCAATAGGCTGAGTCAGAAGGGAAGAGCAGTGCTGGGGTGGGAGCTGGGCCTTGCTGAGGGGCTGCCAGCTGCACTCACCCCTTCTCCCAGCAGGTGGGCTGTCCCTGGCAGTTGAAGGTCCCTCCAAGGCCGAGATCAGCTGCACCGACAACCAGGATGGAACCTGCAGCGTCTCCTACCTCCCTGTGCTACCCGGCGACTACAGCATCGTGGTGAAATACAATGAGAAGCACATCGCAGGGAGCCCTTTCACTGCCCGCATCACCGGTCAGCAGGGGTCCTGCTTCCTGGGGGAGTTGGGGCAGCTTGGGGGGGCTTGTTTCCCAGGTGTGTGGGTAGGGGTATGGTTTTCTTCCCAGGATTGAGGAAGGGCTGGGTGGGGACTGGTGCGGCAGGGACGGAGGTTGGAGCCTCTTCTGGGGGTTGAGGAGTCCCCGCACCCTGACTCACAGGTGCCCCCCCCCCCCCCCCCGGCGACGATACGCTGCGAAAGTCCCAGTTGAAGGTCGGGTCCTCAGCCGACATCCCCCTGGACATCACTGAGACGGACTTGAGCCAGCTGACGGCCACTGTCATCCCCCCATCAGGGCGCGAGGAGCCCTGTCAGCTCAAGAGGCTACGCAATGGCCACGTGGGTGAGTCACACAGCCCCCTCCAGCTCTGCCGGTGCCCCTCACTCCCATCCTGCAGCCCCACAGCTCTGCCGGCACCCCTCACCCCTTACCTCCCCCAGGAATTTCGTTCGTGCCCAAGGAGGTGGGCGAGCACCTGGTGAATATCAAGCGGAACGGGCAGCACATCCCCAACAGCCCCATGACAGTGACCATCAGCCAGTCGGAGATTGGCAATGCCAGCCGTGTCCGAGTTTCGGGGCCCGGGCTCAGCGAGGGGCGCACCTTCGAGCCGGCTGAATTTGTCATCGACACCCGGGACGCAGGTGGGGCTGCAGGGTGCCTGGGTTCTCTCCTGGCTCGGGTGGGGGGAGCGGAGTCTGGTGGTTACAGTGGGGCTGGGACCCTGGATGCTCTGAGTGGGGTGCTGGGACGGGACGTCCTGCAGTTCCCAACTCATCCCCTGCACCCCCAGGCTATGGCGGGCTCAGCCTGTCCATCGAGGGACCCAGCAAGGTTGACATCAACACTGAGGACCTGGAGGATGGGACCTGCCGTGTCACATACTGCCCCACGGAGCCCGGCAGCTACCTCATCTCCATCAAATTTGCCGACCAGCACGTGCCAGGTGGGCCTGCGCTGCACCGCCTGGACCTGTCGGCTGGGCCCTGATCTTGAGGAGGGGGCCCATTGGGTGAATGGTTCCAGGGCCCATGGCCTGGCAGATAGCTGCACCCTGCTCCCCGGCACTGTGTGTCAGACAAACTCTGGTGGGGGGCAGGTGCGGCACTCACGTGAATGAAGTTCTGGGGGGCAGCAGCAGACAAGGGGGAACGGTCTGGCCGGCTGAGTGGTCCGCTGGGTGTGCAGAGGGGATGTTGTGCTCTGTGTGGGGCATGGATGACCCCAGATGTGTTGTGGGGTCCTCTAGCACTGCCTGTTTTCCCTCCGCAGGGAGCCCCTTCTCGGTGAAGGTGACAGGTGAGGGGCGGGTAAAGGAGAGCATCACCCGGCGTCGCCGAGCTCCCCCTGTAGCCAATGTGGGCAGTGCCTGTGACCTCAGCCTAAAGATTCCTGGTAAGCCGGGGGTCCCAGTTTTTGCTGGGTGGGCAAGGAGGGGACTGATGCCTGCCAGGTCAGGTAGCTGATCAGTTTGGGGGTGAAGGTTCGGTGTGCTGGTTGGGCAACTCTGGGGGAGTCGTGTCCCAAAGATCAGCTTGGAGGGGCTGTGGGGAAACTGAGGCTCTGGTCCCCTCCCCACAGGGATCCCCTGGGGAATGTACTGGGGGCTGGCAGGTCTATGAGGCTCAGATCCCTCTCTCTCCAGAGATATAGAGAATCATGGGGGGGCTGGTGGGTCTATGGGACTCAGATCTTTCTCCCCACAGAGATCAGCCTGGCGGATGTGACAGCCCAAGTGACGGGCCCATCGGGGCAGCGGCTGGCGGCTGAGGTGCTGGAAGCGGAGAACAGCACCTACTGTGTGCGCTTTGTGCCTGCCGAGACGGGGGTGCACTCAGTCAGCGTCAAGTACAAGGGGCAGCACGTGCCAGGCAGTCCCTTCCAGTTCACTGTGGGGCCGCTGGGCGAGGGCGGTGCCCACAAGGTGCGGGCGGGGGGCCCCGGGCTGGAGCGGGCCGAGGCTGGTGTGCCAGGTAAGGGGGGCGTCAGGGGCAGGGGGGAGCTGGGGGGCTGCACAGCAGCCTGGGTAATGATGAATTCTTCTCTCCCCCCCCCCCCCAGCTGAGTTCAGCATTTGGACAAGGGAGGCAGGCGCCGGGGGCCTCTCCATCGCTGTTGAGGGGCCTAGCAAGGCTGAGATCGCCTTTGAGGACAGAAAGGATGGCTCCTGCGGTGTGGCCTATATCGTCCAGGAGCCTGGTAGGGGGCTGGGCCCTGCAGGAACTGGCAGTGGGGCAGCCCAGCAGGGGAGAGGAGGGGTACCCAGCGCTGGAGTGGGGGTGGGGGGCAGAGGAACCCCAGTTGACTACGGAGTGGGCTGGGAGCTGGTGGCGGGGCTAACCCCATCTCCCCAGGTGACTGAGGTGGGAGTGGGAGCGGGCTGGCTGGGAGTTGGGGTGGCCGTGGGCTGAGGGCCAGCTGTGGGACTGGCTATGGGGCTGACCCCTGTCTCCTGCAGGTGACTACGAGGTGTCGGTGAAGTTCAATGATGAGCATGTACCCGAGAGCCCCTTCGTGGTGCCAGCGGCAGCCCCCTGCCACGATGCCCAGCGCCTCACTGTGACTAGCCTTCAGGTGAGGCACTGGGAGAAACCCCCCCCTTCCCCCATGGCCCAGCTGGGCCCCCCCGCCTTCCTGGATGCCGGCACAGGTCCTGGGGAAGGGTTTGGCTGCAGGCCTGGGAAGAGAGTAGTGTGTCCTGGAAGTCCCTGACTCCAAGTTGCTCCTGCATGTGAGGGGCCAGGCCCCCAGCTCCCACTGACACAGCCACAGCCACATGAGGGCCCCACTGCTATAGGTCAGCAATGGGTGCCCACAGGCCCAATCCCCTGGCATTCACAGTGGCCTGAGGGCCAGGCACATGGCTCAACTCCTGACACAATGTCTGTCGGGGGGACTGAATCTAGGCGGTTGGATCCCCTCCATCTTTTGGAGACTGGGTCACATCAGGGGCACCTGTCACCCAGTGAGTGGAGGGTAGAGGTAGGAGGTTGCTGTCCGGGGGGGGGAGCTCAGTGAATGCTGGCACTGAAGGTTGGTCTAGTTCTCCCTGCACCATGGCTACGAAGGGGAATCAATATGACCAGCGCTGCTCCACCCCCCTAGTTTGCCTGGACGCAGGCTCCTGTCACCAGGACGGAGGTGCCAGCTACAGCAAAGGGCCAGGTGTAGAAACGCCCCGCTCAGCCCCTTCTCCAGCTTGGCCTGCACTGGGGGACCCTGCCCTACTGGGCACCACTTGCCTCCAGCAGCTCCCCCCACCCAAGGCCTTGGATTTCATTTGCAAACCAGGCCCCCCAGCTGCTCCCCTCCAAGGTCATGGCAACCCATCCACCTGCATTCCCTGCCATGGTGAGCACACACCCTGCTGAGGCCTAGTCCCTGTAACGTGTCTGTCCCCTGAGGAGGTGGTGGGGGACTCTGTCTGCTCTGGGGGTGGAGGGTGGTGCAGCCGCATGGGAAAGGAATTGGGGGTCTGTGCCGGCCTAGGACAGCGGGTGTCCCCCCAGCCGCCACGGGGTGCCGTGGTTTTCTCTCGTGTCTCTTTTAAAGGCTATTAACAGGTCCCACCTGGCCAGGTGCTGCTTAAAGAGAGAGAGCTGCCTGCCCCCTTGCTGCCATTGGGCCCATCGGGGGGGGGCGATGCCATGGGCTGCTGGGATGGCTCTCTGTGCCCCCTCTCCCCCTGCCGTATCCCAGGGCTTCCCCTCTGCCCCATGCTAGCCACTGGGTCCCCATTCCCCATTCCCTGCCCCTCAAACCAACGCTGGCCTCCCGGCCTGGCACTGGGCCCTCTCCTGACTCTGGCCCCCTTCCCCCAGCTCTCCCTCTTTAAGCAGGCTGGGCCCAGGAAGGTAAGTGAAAGTGGCTGGGATGGGGTGACCCCCCCCCACCCACCCCCCTTGCCCCGCTAACCCTGTCTGTGCTTCCAGGAGTCAGGGCTCAAGGTCCATCAACCAGCTTCCTTTGCAGTCAGCCTGAATGGCGCCAAAGGGGTGCTGGAGGCCAAGGTGCACAGCCCCTCGGGGGCGCTGGAGGAGTGCCACGTCACAGAGATTGATGAAGGTGAGGCCGCCCGCGGCGCAGAGCGGCCTGGACCCCCGCTGTGGGGCAGGCCGGGCACATGACACACGGACCTGGGAGCGGGTTACAAAAGAGCTCACTCCTCTGCTTCTTACAGCAGGTCAGGGAGAGAGAACACGGGCGTCCTGGCTCCCAGACCCCTGCTCTGACCACTGGCCCCCACTGCCCTTCCAGAGCCAGGGAGAGAACCCAGGTGTTCTGGCACCTGACCCTTCACTTCAACTACTAGTCCTGATTGCCCTCCTATAGCCAGGAGAACTCGGGAACCCTGCCTTCCAGATCATCCTACTCTGACTGCTAGTCCCCCCTGCCCTGGAGCTGTGGCAAAAACCTAGGCGTCCTGGCATTTGCTCCATCACCCTAATCACTGGATCTCCCACCAAGCAGGCTAACATTTCCCTCCCAGAGCTGATGCTAGGAGGCAGGTCCTTCCCCCTGGCTGTTCTCCCTTTAATACTGCCCTTCCCCCAGATAAATACGCTGTCCGCTTCATCCCACGAGAGAATGGTGTCTACTCCGTCGACGTCAAGTTCAACGGCTCCCACATCCCAGGCAGTCCCTTCAAGATCCGCGTGGGTGAACCAGGCCAGGCAGGTGACCCAGGCCTGGTGTCTGCCTACGGCGCTGGCCTGGAGTGGGGCACAACTGGTAAGGGTCTGGGTTAGGAGTGAGGGGTGCTAGCAAATTTGGGGGTTCGGGGTGGGTAAGCCAGGGGCTTGAGTCAGAAGTGAGGGGCACCAGCAGAGCTCTGGGGGCACGAGGGGCGGCTTCAGGGTGGGAGTGGAGGAGCTGGCAGGGCCCAGGGTTCCATGAGCAGGGGGCTGTGGGTTGGGGGGTGAGGGATACTGGGGAGGCTGTGGGTCAGGAGCAAGGGGTGCCAGCAGTGACACCCCACTCGCTCATGCAGGCAGCCCAGCAGAGTTTGTGGTGAACACAGTCAGCGCAGGCCCAGGGGCGCTGGCTGTGACCATCGACGGCCCCTCCAAGGTGCAGATGGAGTGCCAGGAGTGCCCTGAGGGCTACCGAGTGACCTACACACCTCTGGCACCCGGCAGCTACCTCATCTCCATCAAGTATGGTGGCCCCCATCACATCGCTGGCAGCCCCTTCAAAGCCAAGATCACAGGTGTGTGGCTGGGGTGGGGGGGGTCGGTCCTTTACCAAGCCCCTCCCGTGGCTGTGGAGCAAGGGGCTCAGCCCCTCCGGACACTTAGGTGAGGCTGCCTCTATTGCCCTCATCACTCCAGTTTCTCCCCCCACAGGCTCCCGTCTGGTCAGCAGCCACAGTCTGCACGAGACCTCGTCTGTGGTCGTGGACTCGGTTGGGGGGCCGGAGACAGCCATACTGCAGGGGGCCCCCCCAAAATTTGCCTCTGATGCCAGCAAGGTGGTGGCCAAGGGGCTGGGGCTGAGCAAGGGCTTTGTGGGCCAGAAGAACTCCTTCACCGTGGACTGCAGCAAAGCAGGTGTGGGGTGCAGCTGGGCCAGGGAGGGCTCTGGGGTGTCTGCAGCACCCCTCATGTGGGAGGGGTCCCACACTCAGCTGGTGCCATGGGGATACCCACCCTATTGCAGGGGCTGGAGCTGGGCACAATCATGTTACAGAACCCCTGTGCTTGAAGGCAGGAACAGGTCAGAGCCTCCAGAACCAGCCTGCCCAGGGTTATAAGGTTCTTGGGTATTGGTGCTGGGAAGAATGGAGCTTGGGGGTTAGCTGGGGTGGCTGGAGGTCCTGGCTGGGGCTGCCTGCCCCCATGTCCCTTGCCACTGCTGACCTCCTTGCCCTGTTCTCCAGGAAACAACATGCTGCTGGTGGGGGTGCAGGGCCCACGCACACCCTGTGAGGAGATCGTGGTCAAGCACCTGGGTAATCGGCTCTACAGCGTCTGCTACGTGGTGCGGGAGAAGGGCGACTACGTGCTGGTGCTGAAATGGGGTGACCAGCACGTGCCTCACAGCCCCTTCCACATCTCCGTGCCATAGCCCGGCCTACCCCCGCCGACTACTGGCCACCTCTTCTTGGAACCACTGCCCAGACAGAACCACGGACCCCGGGGCTGGAGCACCTGCCACTTCGCCCCCTGAACCAACCCCCAGCTGCCTCGTGGTTTTATTTTTTTTGGTTAATTTTTTTGTGCACGCCAGCCACCCCCTGCCCCTCTGGGATGGGGAATAAACTGTTCTGCTTCAGTTGCCCACTGTCTGTCTTTCTGTTGGGGCAGGGGGCCCTAGCGTGGGGTTCTGGGAGGAGGGAAGGTGGCCCTGCTCAGGAGTTCCTCCATCTAAGTGGCAAGAAGTCCCACAGGCTTCACATGGCAAAGTTGCCTGCTGCAGCCCTTTCTCAGCCCCAGCACTGTCACTGGCTCTGCCATGAGCTGCCCCTGCCTAGCTCAGGCCCAAAGTGGATTGCACCACCTCCCTGGGCTCCAAAAATAGCTGAGTCTGTACCCACACTTCCCCTGCTGCTGGCACCAAGGGCTGCTCCCCTTGCACTGCTGGGTGGGGCTTCCTGTGGGCAAGCAGCATGGGGTTGGAGCTGGGAGGAGAGGAGGAGGGGAGAGACTTGGAGCAGGGCCCCTAGGGGTGAGCGCTGAGATTGTGGGCCCACCCCACCACCAGTCCCTTCTTTATGCAGTGGTGGGGGAGACTCCTGACAAAATCCCCCTGGCTCTGCTCAGTGCTCACAGCTCACTGCCTTGTTCATAACGGGCCCCAGCTGCCAGCCACCTCCCTGGCCGTGGGGCAGGGCTGCCTGTCCCAACAGCGCGTGGCTGGCATGGCTTGTTGAGTGCTTCCTGCCACAGCTTCGGGTGGGGCTGAGCAGGGCTGGGCATGTGCCAGGTACACCCCCCCCCCCCGGCTCTCTCCCTCTGCAGCTCCCTCTTGCTCCTGCCCCACAGCCCCCACTATCTGTTCCTGGGGGCTCTAGGGCAGCAGCCATGGCTGCTGAGAAGGCTGGTGCTGGCTTTGTTCCCAGGCTGCTGGGCTCTGGATTTGGGCTGTCCTGTAATTAGGACTCCTGGGCTTAGCTGGGCTCGGTGTGGTTTTTGCTGCATTCTAGGGGCTGGGCTGGGCTGGGCTGGCAGCCAGTGGGCCTGGGGCCAGTATCTTGACCTGAGGGTCCAGGGGCTCTTCTGCCTTCTCCCTGCCTATGTTTGTTCGGGCATCAATCCTGCCATCTGCATCACACCCCCTGGGCAGGGAGGAGATGTGCCCCTAGGACCCTCTCCCAAAGCCCTGTTCTTGGGGCACTACACACTGCTGGGGTAGGAGCCCTGAGTGTAACTCCCACCTGACCCACAGCTTGGGGCTCCCTGCCCCTAGCTCATTGGTGCCCCCCACTCCCAACCTACAGCCCTCTGATAGCCCAGCCTGGAGCTCCTTGTCCCAATGTGTCTCCCACCCCTGCCCCACAGTTCTGGGGTTCCCTGCCCCCAGGTCTGCTGGTGCCACTCACTCCTGACCCACAGCTCCCTGTCCCCAGCTCTGCTGGGGTGCCCCTCCTACTCTCAACCTGCAGACCATGAGTCTGGCCTGGAGCTTCCTGCCCCAAGGTGCCCCCATTCCTGACATGCAACCCCCTAGGGCTATTGCATCTTTTTCTAATCCTGTGGTTTTTAACCTGGGGTGCATGCACCCCATGGAGGTGTGAGATGCCGTTTCAGGGGATGCAAGGCATGCCAGATTTTTTTAGGTAAATCATCGAAAACAGGGTTTTTGGTAAGGGGTGTGAGAACATATTTGAGAACTAAAGGGGTGCAGGCTGCAGTAAAAGTTAAGAGCCACTGTTCTAACCCTGTTGCTTGGCTGCTGGAGCCACCGGCTGACAGAGTGGGGGATTGCACTTGAGGCACAGGGTTTGCATTAACATTGGAAGAATGGATCTCTTTGCCATCCCAGCTCTGCCTCCTCCTCAGATCTCCTGGGGGCTGCTCTGCAGAGTGGGAGCCCAGTGGTCAGAGGACCTGACCCCACCCCCATCAGCCCTGTAGTGGGAAAAGGCACATGGACACCGAAGCCCCGTCCCCAGCAAGGGAAAGTGGGAGTTGGTGGCCAGAACCTGTAGTGCATCCTGGGGTAAACACCATTAAAAAGTCTCCTGTCCCTTTTATTATAGGTAGAGGGTGGGACCCATGGGCATCTCAAGCAGCCTAATTGAGAATGCCCAAGGGCAGGGCAGGCTGCAAAATGGGGAGTGGGGGTCTCCCAGGCTGAACCGGAGGGTAAAGGCCTTGTCCCAGTGAGTGGTGGAGTCCCAGGAGCAGACGGGGTGACTGCTAACACTCATTTCTCAGTAGGTGAGGGCCCAAGCCCTCAGGAGCAGGCAGGAGGGTAGCAAAGGGGCAGGTAGCAAGTGGGATGAGACAGCAGAGAATGATGCACTGCTCTAGTTGACTTGACAGCTGCAGGGGGCTCACGGGGATGTGGCACAGGAGGTGAGATTGTTTATCAGCGAAACTCCCCCTGTCCCGTTGGCAGCCGGCAGCCTGGGCATAGATAAATGTGTATGTGGAAGACACAGCTGCTGTGCTGTGCTGTGCTCACTTGTATAACA
Source organism: Pelusios castaneus (assembly GCA_007922175.1). Lineage (NCBI taxonomy): Eukaryota > Metazoa > Chordata > Testudines > Pelomedusidae > Pelusios > Pelusios castaneus. The sequence continues at coordinate 1,077,016 of ML685964.1, forward strand.
ACGGCCCAGGGCCTGTGAAAGGCCCACGGAGGCTGTGGGGTCCTGACCAGCGGGGAGGCGGTCAGCAGGGCCCTGGCATGCTGGCTGTGGCAGGTTCACGAGATGCCTGAGCATGACAGGTCAGAACTGGGGGCTATTATCTAGCCAACGTCCAACACCTGTGAAATGGGTGGGGGGCATTCCTAGCATCTACCCCATCCTGCTGGGATTGCCAACTCTTTGCTTCCTGAGGCCTGCCTGACTTCGAGGGCCCCCTTCGGCTGGCAGGACCCCAACCTTGTCACAGCCATGTGGAGGGGGGGGGTGTTAGGGTGTCCTCCCCCACCCCAGGATGCTCCTTCTGCACTGGGCACGTCCCTGACCCACTGAGAAATGCAAATGGTTCACTGCAGATACCATTCATTTACCAGCCACCAATTAAAAGAGAAAGCAAGTGGGAAAGTGAAGGAGAAACACCCAACACCCCACTTGCCTGGGGTTCCCACTGCTGTTCTTTTGTGATGCCAGAGTGGTTTGCGGGGACCCAAGGAGAACGCCTGCGACCACTGATTTTGTTGTACACTGTTTCATGTAACTTTTATTGACTAAATACTTTAAAACAAATCACTATCTTTTAATTGCCTAAAACAACGCAGCAAACACACCAACAGCATTCCAAATCCTACAAGCTAAAGCAAGGTTATAACTATTCCTCCTCCTATTCCCACAAATAGTCCTGTTAATAACTTTTGGCTACAATTAGTATCATTTGCAGACATATTTACCCAACAACAAGCAGAAGAAGCTGCAATAGCATTCTGATTACAGATTTCTTACTCGTTTTGATACTTCATCCGCGGGTTATCATCAGTCAGCAGTGCAGACTGGTTCCGGTTTTCGTGCACGGTTACCAACCCAAACGATTCTAGGGTGGCCTTCTTTCAGTCCAAAGATTCTAGGACCGGGGAGCTGCCTCCGGGTGATCAGTCCGAGGGCTTGTCAGGGTGCTACTCCTGTCGACTCCGCCCTTGCTGTTCTCGGGGCGCTGCTTTTATAGGCACACCCCTATCCTTGCAAAATCATTCCTTAGCTTTGTTTTTACTTTTGGGTGGGTTTTTTTGCCAGTATGAACCAGCTTCAGGGACTCTCTGCTGCTGCTGCTGATTTTGCAAGGTTACCCGGATCTATGTCTTTGAATAGCCAATTACTAAGTCTGCGTACATTGCTGGGCAAAACAGTCTCAGGGCCAGATCTAGTCAAGGACATGTATGTCTCTTTTTCCACACCCACATGGTGTCTCTGGGTTTAAAGAGTGTTCAAGCCTGGAGCTCCCCTTGCTGCTCTTAAAGGGCTACCAGCAGACAATCAAGCCCAGCCAATATGGGCAGCAGCTCCCCCTTATGGCTGGAGCCCTGCTTTCCCTCTCCCAAAGGGGCACCTCGAGCCCCCTATTGCCCCCAAAAGAACTCCCCACTAACTATTAAGCCCTGCCAAAAGGGGCTCCTGCCCACCATTAAGCCTGGAGTCCCTTTTGGCACCCTCAAGGGGCTCCTGGCCGACTAATAAGCCCATCTGAGACAGAAACTGGCACCCCCTTAAGCCTGGAGACCCCCTTTCCTGCTCCCAAAGAGTCACCTGCCCCTGTTTAAGCCTAGAGCTCCTCTAGCCGCTCTTAAAGGACTACCAGCAGACAATTATGCCCAGCAGGTGCCCCTCCTGGACGGGAAAGGGGGGTTCTAGGCTTAAGAGGGTGCCAGTTTCTGTCTCAGAGGGGCTTATTCGTTGGCCAGAAGCCCCTTGAAGGTGCCAAAAGGGACTCCAGGCTTAATGGTGGACAGGAGCCTGTTTTGGCAGGTCTTAATATTGAGCAGGGAACTCTTGTGGGGGCATCAGGGGGTTGAGGCTTAAGTGGGGCGGGTGCGTCTTTGGGAGGGTGAAAGGGGGTCTCCAGCCATAAGAGGGTGCTGCTGCCCGTATTGGCTGGGCTTAATTGTCTGCTGGTAGCCCTTTAAGAGCGGCAAGGGGAGCTGCAGGCTTATACAGGGGCAGATGATGCTTCAGCAGCGGGAAAGCGGCTCTCCGGGTTAAGGAGGGTGGGTCCCTCTAGGCTTAACGGGGTGCCAGTTTCTGTCTCAGATGGGCTTATTTGTCAGCCAGGAGCCCCTCGACGGTGCCAAAAGGGACTCCAGGCTTAATGGTGGGCAGGGGCCCCTTTTGGCAAGGCTTAATAGTTAGCCAGGGCTCTTTTGGGGGCTACGGGGGGCTCAAGGCTTAAGTGGGCTGGGTGCCCCTCACACTGCCCATCCCAAGCTGCACTGCAGAGAGGCTGCAGGTCAGACAATGGCTCTGGTGGTGGCCACACACCCCCAGGCACTAGGAAGCCAGGCCCTTTTCCCCAGCATCTTCTCCCCATTGGGACCATGGCCCCTCCCAATCCAGCCTGCATGGCCTCTGGGCTGGTGGGTTTCCCTGCACCTGGCCCTGCCCAGGTTCCTCTCACATTGTTCTCCCCAGCCATTCAGTCACCGCACTGGCTCCAGCCCCAGCCCCAGGCTGCCTGCCTGCTGCCCCTGCTCAGTCCCATTCTGCCCAGCCAGCCCCCTGCTCCATGGATGATGGGGCATGGCTCCTGGCTCCCCATTGTCCTGACCTGTGCATTAGCCTTTCCCCATTGGCCCTGGGGGCTGCCAGCCTCAGGGTCTTGATTTCCCATATCCTTTGGCTCTAGGATGGACCAACCAATCCCACAGGTGTCAGAGCAGGGCTGTCTGCTCTGCAGTCAGGAACTTGCAATGGGAAAGAGTGACCCCAGAGCCTGGCACTGTAGAGAACTGATATGGACTGGGCCAGGACTCGGGGAGATATCCAGGCCAGCGGCACTAAGGATAAAATACTGCCCAGCACAAGTCAGCCCAATGGCCCAGCCAGCCTGGTATCCTCGCTGCCAACAGTGGTAGCTGCGGAGGACTGGAGCAGAGCACAGTGAGAATTGTGCCCTCCAGGCCTGACAGCTGGAGGCTAGCAGGGGCAACCAGCTTGACTAATAGCTAGTGCAGGTGTAACCTTCGGGTGGGCTGAATTCATTTAGTTGCCCTTCTCCAGTGCCCCACAGAAATCAATCCCAACCCCTATGGGGAAAGCAGCTGGAGACCCAGGATCCAGTCTGTACAGGACTCACCGCGAAGCTTGCTCAGAGCTACACTCACACATTAAAATACTACTAAAAACAAACATAACAATTAACTTTATTAACTACTAACTAAATGAACCTTATCCTAAGAAAACAAACTACAATTAACCAAGAACAATCCCTTGCATGAAAGATACCCAAGAGTCCCAAAGTCTGTGTGGAGTTCACCCAACTCTCAGCTACAGTCTCTGTTCCAGTGTGGAAGCTTGAGTGGCAAGAAATAGCTGTCCTCTTCTTTCTTTGCTGGGATCCTCTGTAGCATTACATGCAGGCTTTCTCTTCTCCTCTGCAACCAGCCCTCAGTCCCATATGCATGTCTGCAAGGTCTGTTGCAAATGACTCCATTACATGGAGAAAACATCTTGTTCACTCCTGGCTCAGCTCCTCTCCAGAACACTGAGCACATGGTCTCCCCTCGAGGCAGCTCCTGCCTGCTGTCTGCTCAGGCTGCTGCTCTCCAGTCATCTGACTGAGAACATCACATCACACCAGCAGGGTACACTGTGGAGCATGCTCAAATTGCTACCACTCCCTGCTTCTGGAAGTTTCCAGTTGTGGGTCGCAAATCTGCCCAACAATAGTAACCCACCCCCAGCAGGTCTCTCAGAGATAGCCTTTTCAGGCATATGGGTTACACAGGGCCTGGCCTAGCTCATTCTTGACCTGTTATAGTTGTGGCCTGCAGCAAAGGTCAGGCTGCCTATGCGTTGGGTGACAAAGGCCTTAGCATCTACTCATTCACTCTAATTCTAACCCTATGGCCTATGCCAGTCACTGGCTGAGCCCCAGGTTGTGTGTGATGTGAAAAGGCCAAGAAATGCAAGTCCTCTCTTCTAGCTCCTGTGCAGGCGGCACTTGTCTTTTTAATCTTGCCTCTGTGGACACTGTTTTGTCCCACTCAGAGTTGGTGCTGCCACTTTTCCTCTTCCATACACAGGTCCCAAGGTATGGCGGCCCATGGCTTTATATGGTGGATCCAGGCCAGCTGCAACCACAAGTGCTAAGGCCACTCTGGGATGCAATAAGAGGGGAGTCCACACTGGGCCCTAGGAGCATATTCCACTCTGGCTTGGGCCCGAGTGTCATACTTGATGCAGGGGGCCAGCTCTCGGTGGTGACCAGGGGTCAAGAAGGACGATGCTACAGGGTGAGGGGGTCAGGGAAGAGCAGGGTGACCAGATAGTAAGTGTGAAAAATTGGGACGGAGTGGGGGGGGGGAAGGGAAGGAGGAATAACAGGCGCCTGCATAAGACAAAGCCCCAAATAGCAGACCTGTCCCTATTGAATTGGGACATCTGCCCCTGAGGAAGAGCTGTGAGAGAATCACAATGGCCTTGTACTCTGAATCCTGCATATTCACCTACTCGCCCCCCCCCCCCGCCCCACGGTCCTCACCCCATGCCAGCTTATTTCAAGCAACCCTCAAGGGGCACTGGCACCATAATATATTCCCATGTTATTTAGCCTCCTCCCCCTCGTTAGTCTGCAAAGGGGCCACCCCAACTCCAGCTGATCTCATCCTGTGCCCTCATGCCTGTATCCATAGCAGGCACTGCATCAGTCCATGCGCGGCTGTTGGCACGGCTTGGCTGCAGAACAAGCCAGGCCGATCGCACTGTGATCTTATCAGCTTGGAGCGCTCCAAGCCACCCCACAAACACTGGTACTCCCCACCTCCTAGTCACTGCCCATCCCTGGGGAGGATGGGGGCAAGGAAGGTTGCCCTTTTAAGAAGCCACTGGAGCACTAATTATAGTGTGACCCATAGCAGCATGGGGGAGGGGTGATGTCCAGGTCTAGGCAGGAGTGGGGTGAGGGGAATACATAACTAAGCAGCTGTGGACAGAAGTCAAGCTCTCAGGCAGGGGCTGGGTCACAGTTCAGGTGGCGTGTTTGAGTGTCCCTGCTAGGCACAGGTAGGCAAACTGAGACACAACCTGGCACTAGTCAGCTGGACCCCCACTCTGCAAAGCCACTCAGAAACAATTAATGGCTGCCAGGCGAGGGTGCCAGTCAGCTGCCAATAGGTCTGCAGAGTAGCACAAATATGTAAGTTAGTTGCAAACAGGCCACTCTTTATAGGACTGACTTAATTAGAGATGCAAATGACATGCATGCTGGCAGCTCAGGCCCTAGTGTCACCTCCACTGCTGTGTTTTGCTGGCCTCATGGATTCCCACTATGCAAATTAGTTCATGTTATGGGTGACTAGGCAAATATGCAATTTGAGCCCATGTGCCACTTGACTGAAAATATGCAAACTTATAGGCTGATATGCAAATTAGCTACCGCATGCACTATGCCATGACTAAGTGGAGTTGTGCCCTTGAAAGCTCCAGCCTTAACTAACTTGTTAGTCTCTAAAAGTGCAGCAGGGCCTAGTTTGTTTTGCTGAACTGGACTAACTGGGCTACCCCTGGAAAGATGCAGAGTTGCTCAAAATATGCAAATTTTCCCGCAATGTAATATGTGCAAATCAGAGATTGTTATGCAAATAAGTGATACATATGTAATATAACAGTTTGTCACGTGGCACCGCCTTTCTATCCAATCGGCGTTGATATATTTACATAATAGGTGGGTAGTGAAACTCTATGGTCTGATATTTTGGCTAGAGGGACCACCTGGACGCGCATCAGCATCAAGACGCACGCGCAACAGCCGCAGGCCCTCCTGCTAACTCTAAAATGGCGGTGGGGAGGGAAGAGTGCGTATGCGAACGGACACGCGAGGTCTTCGGAGGCCTGGTGTCGATGATGCGCATGCGCCTCATTCTCTACGCCGGAAGCCAGTGCTAGAGTGGGAGTGCTGGGCAAAACAACGCATGCGCGAGGCCGCCCACTTGGGGAAAGAAATCGCCGCTATTGGTTGGCGCACCACTCTTTGCTGGCAGCGGGGCCAGAGTGGCCGTGCCGCGCGCTGCGGGCGGGGGTGGGTTATATAAGCAGTGCGCAGGCGCGTGGATCCCCTTTTCTTTTTCGCGCACGGCAGCGCGAGGTGAGTGTGAGGCTGGGTAGGCAGGGTCCCGGGATACCCACAATGCCCTGCGGTCCCTGCTGACCCCGGGCCCGCGCGTGCCCCCCCCATCCGGTGCCTCGAGCCTCCTTCCACCCGCCCCTCCCCCTCCGCGGGGCTGATCCGGTTTCTGTGTCTTCCAGGCCGCCCGGAGCCGCCATGGGTCGCCGCCCCGCGCGCTGGTGAGTGTCCCGGGGCTGGTTGAGGGGCGGTGCTGTGTGGGGCGGGGGCAAGTCGGGAGGGCTGTGTGGGCTGAACGAGAGGCCGGGTTATGGGGAGAGGGAGGCTTGGCAGTCCTGTTGTGAGGCCCCGTCTTGCGAATGGTCCAAATACTGGGTGGTAGTCTGTGTCTCCTCATCTCACTGCCATGTCTCTCCCCACTGTAGCTACAGGTATTGCAAGAACAAGCCATACCCCAAATCTCGGTTCTGCAGGGGTGTCCCTGGTAAGTGTACCCCAGCTGGGCTTGGGGGTTTGTGTAGGGCCTACAAGAAATGGGAGCCTTTAAGGAGGTTAAGAGGTGGGAGGGCAGCTCTGACAATTTCGATCCTTATTCTCCCTGGAAGGGATCTCAGCCTCCTACAGGAAGTGCGGGTGGTGGGAAATCATGTCCCTGACTGAGATCCAGGGTCTCCCACTGTCACCTATCCTCCTCAGATGCCAAGATCCGCATCTTTGACCTGGGCCGGAAGAAAGCTAAAGTGGATGAGTTTCCTTTGTGTGGCCACATGGTGTCAGATGAGTATGAGCAGCTCTCCTCTGAAGGTGAGTAGTGGGGCAGGTGGTGGAGTGGGGAAGTGAGTTAGAAGTTTGTGGAAATGAGGAGCTTGTTGTGGGCCTGTTAGGCCAGGAGTGGGGTAGTCAATAAAGTGGCCAATCACTTGTTCCATCCCACTCTGTTCTATCCCCCCACAGCACTGGAAGCTGCCCGGATTTGCGCCAACAAGTACATGGTGAAGAGCTGCGGGAAGGATGGGTTCCACATCCGTGTGCGCCTGCACCCTTTCCATGTCATTCGCATCAATAAGATGTTGTCCTGTGCTGGTGCTGACAGGTGAGTTTGTGGGGGGAACCTGGGGCTGGGGCCGGGGCCTTTGCAGTCAGTTAAGCCGACCGGCCCGCCTGCTGTGGGGGCCCGGTGTGCAATGGCTGCGCACAGTACCTCCCCTGGTTGTGTATGTGCTCTGTGCCTTGTATGGAGCGCTTTAAGGGACCGCGGGGACATGGGCACTCGGGGTATTTGCAGTGGGGGGAATTCTTGGGGGTCCCTGGTGGGAATATGGATGTGTCACATCTCTTGTGGCCCCTTGACTCACATTCCCTGGTTCCTGGCAGGCTGCAGACAGGGATGCGTGGTGCCTTTGGCAAACCCCAGGGCACGGTGGCTCGAGTGCACATTGGCCAGGTCATCATGTCCATCCGTACCAAGGCCCAGAACAAAGAGCATGTGGTGGAGGCTCTGCGCAGGGCCAAATTCAAGTTCCCTGGTCGCCAGAAGGTAACAGGTGTCAGGGGCTGTCCCCTGGCAGTCAATGCTGGGTGCCCTGGGGTGGCAGGCTGGGCAGGGGCCAGTCTGCCCACTGATAGTTCCAGATGTTGAAGGCCACTGTGTGTAGGGAATGGGACGGGCTGAATGTGGGTTCTCGCCCCAAATTGCTGTAGTGCTGTTTGGGGGTGTGCTTCTCTGAAGGGCGCTGGTTCTGATCTAGCCTTGGGGCCTGTTCCTCTAGGGGCATCCCGTTGTCGTGAAACAGACCGATTGTCTGCCATGCAACAGCTGTTGACTGTGTATGTGCTCCTTGCCCTGTCTGGGTACTCAAAGGGATGTGGGCCCATGGTTGGAGTATGGGGGGGGTGACCTGTGTGGCTAGTGGGTCCCTAACTGCTGCCCCTCACCTCCCAGATCCACATTTCCAAGAAATGGGGCTTCACCAAGTTCAACGCAGACCAGTTTGAGGAGATGGTGGCTGAGAAGCGGCTGCTGCCTGATGGCTGTGGCGTCAAATACATCCCCAGCCGGGGGCCCCTGGACAAGTGGCGGGCCCTGCATGCAGCTTGAGCTCACCTACTGCCCGCTGCCCTGGCACCACAGGGCATCACCCACCAGGAATAAAAGCCTTGGCCTCTACCACCTGCCCTGTGTGCTGCTTGGGGGTTGCGGGGGGCATGGCGCAGGGGTGACCTGCTAGGGCAGACAGGCTGTGTGGACCAGCAAGGGGTGCTGGGAGGAGGTAGGGATAGGTCTCAGATTCACTGAATTCCACTGCTGGGGGGGGAGGGGGGGAGGCAGCTTCTTGTACCAGTGGCTGGCACTGTACAGTGGGGGTGGTAGCTTGTGGCTGTTCAGAGCTCCTCTGATGCCTGACTGGCCAGGCGCAGATTGACCTCCACCGGGTAATGGTCGCTGACCTGCAGAGCCTGTGGGTGGAGGAAAAGGTTTAGCAGTGGTATACACCCTGCACTCTACCCAGAGCCAGGGAGAGAACCTAGGTGTCCTGGCTTCTAGCCCTCCCTGTGAGCTCTATCGCAGTGGTTCTCAAGCAGGGCTTCATGGTTCCCTGGGGGTAGGCAGAGGTCTTTTGAGGGGGAATCAACTCAGCTGATAAAAACAGGCGGGTATCATGGGGTCCATGAGAAGCTATGGCAAAGTCAATCTGATCCAAAGCTTCCTGCAGTTGGTGGTAGCTTCTCAGGGTTGGGCAGCTGTTTTCAGGTGAGTGAGCAGCCTCCTGAAAGGGTCCAGCAGTGTGGAAAGGGGAACCACTGACCCCAACTGCCCTTGCAGATGTGGGAGAGAAAAAGCCAGGAGTCTGGCTCCCACCTGCTTTAACCCACTTGACCCCTCTGAGAACCTGGGTGTTCTAGGCTTGCTCCTCTTGGGCTTTGTTTTCCAACTCCCAGGGAAGGGGCTTCCTTACCCCTCTTTGCCAGGGCAGTGGGGTGCTTCCCCTGCACTTACTTCCTCCTCTGACAGCCCCAGACTCCTGGCGAAGTTGTAGGGTTTGGCAGAGCCAGGCACCACGGCACCCAGCATCTCATCCCCCTGGACCACAATCCTGGATATGAGAGAGGTGGGGGGTGTCCCTTAACTGGCCCATGCCCCCACCCCTTTAGTCTCTGCCAGGCCTCTACTCCCCTCTTGCAAGAGGGAAGCAGAGTTTCCCATGGGACAGCTGGATGGTGGGGGTAGATCCCCTCCAGCTCTTTAGTGTTAACCAATAATTTCTGCCACTCCCCCCATCACATTACATCATATCTACCAGGGGCTCTTCCCTCCCCCAGTCCTCTGGGCCCTGCAGGGAGCTGGACCTGACAACCCCGCCCTGGGTCTCCTGGACCTGGCCCTTGGTACCTGTCATAAGCACAGTGGGTCCGGGCTCGCACTGTGGTGTTAGCAGTGTCCCCGATCAGCCAGTGGAAGCTGGGCTCCCAACGCAGCCGGATGGAGCCCCAGGCGCTGGGGGGCACGTAGGCTCCACCTGCGTTCAGATCTCCTAGAACCATCACATTCTGGGGAGAATGGAGAATGAGATGAGAGGCTGGAGGCCAAGGTGCCATTCCCCTACCCTGAGAGGCTGGCTGCTGCAGGGCCCCTTGTGAAACTGTCCTGGACACCTGGGTCCTTTTCCTCCTATGGTTCTGGCATTGTCAGTGGCCTCAATGCCTGGGTCCCGTAGGCTCCCCGCACCTGTGTTCCCCAGCGTTGGGTCAGTTCTCTGCAGAGCCCGTAGAGCCGGTCGATCTCATGGACTGCATTACGGGGGCTAGCGTGATGCGAGAGCAGCACAAAGTCCTTGATGGCTGGAAGGGGGGAAGCTGTTAATGAGGGAACCTGATTTCCCAGGGCAGCTGCTGGTGTTAACCCACCTGGGGGGAAGCAGGGTGCTGTCCCGGGGCAAGCATAGCGCCCTGTGGGTAAGGGGTGACCTACCTGTGCTGGGTGCATGGAAGCGAGCAGCAAATGGCCCCCGGGCAAAGTCTCCAGCCTCCCCAAACTGGCACCAATCAGTGACCAACACCACGTCTGCCCTGCAGGAGAGCAGCATCAGGGGCAGCCCCAGGGCACGTATGGGAGCTTTCACCCTGTGTGGGGTGCCAGCTCCCACCTGGCCCTAGGGTGGGTACTGTCTGGCAAGGGGACACAGGCCTGCTGGGGGAAATTACCGATAGATGAAGACGATCTGCTCTTTGTAGGTCCCACGGCCAAGTCTCCGGCTCCCAAGCTGGGCGTAGCTATGGGATGGGTCATACCTGCCCCGAGAAAGAGATGGGACTGCCACCATATTCCCAACCTCCCCCCCAAACCACCAAGTCCCACTCCCCTGGGGTGGGGCCAGGCATCTTAGCTTCTGCCCCCAACCATCAAGCTCCACTCCCCTACTGAGGGACCAGCTATGCTGGCTCCTGCCCTCCCCCCCCCCAACCACCAGGCACCACTTCCCTGCAGCGCTGGCAGGGCCTGGTACCTGTTCAGCTCCGTCAGCAGAGTCAGCACAGCATCCCCTTTGGCGTCCCGGACCTCCTGCACTGCAGAGATATCACAGCGTGCCAGGATCTGTAGAGAGACACTTGCTCAGCATGGAGGGCTGGGCACCACCCTAGCTCCCCAATGCCTCCCCCCACCCCCTCCCAGCCCAAGCCTAGTGTAGCCAGTCCCCTGAGTTAGGCCAGCCTCAGCACCCACCCCACACCAGCACCTTCACCAGTAGGCCCATCAGCTGGGCGTCACCCGCCTTGGCCTCTCCGAAGCCCTGCATGTTGAAGGCGCAGATCTTGAAGCTGGCCCCAGCCATGCACAGGCTGAGGAGGAGGAGGAGGGCCAGGGGGTGCATGGTGGGCCCACTAGGGCTACAGCCACATTAGGAGAGGCCCCTGGGGCTGTGCTCAGCCTGGGGCTGTGCGGCTCACTGAGTCGGCAGCTGGGACGGGTGCCTTTTGTCTGCATGAGCCTGGCACGTGCAGGGGACAGAACAGTCTGGGTTGTGCTGGAGAATCCCCCCCCGGCCCTCCCCCTCTAACCACTAGCCCCTACTTCCCGCTGAGAGCTGGGGAGAGAATCCAGAAATCCTGGCTCCCAGGCCCCCCCCACTACCCCATTCCCACCCCCGGAGCTAGGGAGAGAACGCAGCTGCCCTGTGCATCCCTCCCCTCCCCCAGCCAGGAGAGCACCCAGGCCTCCGGGCCATGGCATAGACTGGGAGAGAGGTGGAGCCAGGCTGTGCCCCAGTTGGCTGGGGGCATTTCCTCACCTGTCACTTGTTAGCCAATGGGAGCGGGGCTGGCCCATCCTTTCAGGGCAGGGGTGGGCGTGGGCTGGGGTTGGGCCTGTAGGGTGAGGGCAGGTCACAGTACTGGTGCTGCTGGGTTGGGGGGTATGTCCAGACCACCCTGACCCAACCTGTTCTGTCCTGGTCCCAGCGTGTCCCTTGGCCTCTCTGCTGCCCCACTCTTCGGTATGGTTTGGGGAGTCCCCCCATGCTGACCACTCCCACCCCCCCCCTGTGGGGCCCCCCTCTGCCCTCTGGTGCGCCCCCAGCCCGGCCCGCCCGGGACCCCTGAAACAGAGGCCCCAGAGGGGGGGGGGGGTAGGGGAAGTGAAGGGGCTTCACTTGTTTTGCCCTGTAGGCGCTAAAGGGTGATCCTGCCAGAGATCCCCTTATAATCTTCTGTGCCCCGCCCCAGAAGTGGCTGCATCTCACACTGGTCAGGGGTCCCCTCCATGACCAGCCCCTGTGAACCACTGAGTGGGGGGGGCCTGAGGGGTCCTGCTCTGGAGGGTGGGCCCTCCTGCTTTTTGGGGCCTCTGGCTGCTACTGTAATGCTGCTAATACTCACCCTGCCCTGGGGGGGCCCTGGTTCTGGATTGGTGCTGCTGTAACCCATTCAGGCTGCCTTGTCTCTTCTCCCCACCTCCAACCCAGCCAATCTCTGAGAGGACCCACAGCCTTTCCTTCCCCATCAGCACCTGCAGCCGGAGGGCGGGGGGAGTGGAGAGAAGACAAGTCATTTGTTTTAAGGACCCTGAACCAGGGTGACAAAACACCCTACCTGATCTGGCTGAGCTGGGGCCACCTGACAGATTTTGTGTGGCCACCAGGGTGAGTCATGCCCCTGTCCAAGGCTGTGCTGTGCTCCAAGGGGTCGTTGCTGTGGGCCTCTGGGCTCTTGCCAGGACCCACTCCCCAAGGCCACTCCTGTACAGCAAGGTTACATGATGCGGACCTGTTCTGTCCACCTGTGGAACTCGCTGCTACTGGATGCATAATGGGGCTCATAAAAGGATGAGGTAAGTTTCTGGGGACTGGGTCCATTGATGGCTATTAGCCAAGATGCTCATGGACCCAGCCCCCTGTTCCGGTAGCCTCTGCCAGCTGGGCAATGGGATTCCATGAGGGGAGATAGGTCACACCATGAGCACTGTGCTCTGCTCTTCACCCAAGGCTGTGGCACTAGGTACGGTTGGAGACGGGGCATGGGGCTGATGGCTGTTCCTATGGGACTGGCTGCCAAAGGACATGCCAGGCGATGGCCAAGGGCCTCACAGGGGACCAGGGTATAAAGCCATGAGTGGCCCCTGCACAGGGAGAAATGGCAGCTGTTGTCTTCAAGACAGGGAAGGGATCAGCAAGGCTAGCATCCAGGAGCCCCTAGGCTGGGCCAATGCACAGAGGAGTGGGGATGGCGGCAACAGGGCATCCACCTAGCCCTGGGCAGCTGTTGCCAAGCTCTGGAGAAGAGAGATTCCCACGGTGGCAGCAGGTGGAAGAACTGATCTTGGCACACCCCTCCCCACCTTATTTCTGCAGCACGGCTGGGGGGGGACTGAGGCTTACTGTTCATAAATAAAATGCAGGGAGACTTGTTCCCTAGCTTCACACCCCCAGCGCTAACAGAGCAGCCACAAGAAAGGGGCTTTCATTAGAGCAGTACATGATCTTAACCAAGGTGTCAAATTGAGGGAACTGCTGAAACCCGCAAGGCAGGGTTGGATTCACTAGGGCCACGCTGAGACAAGGACAGGATGTGTCAAATATAAAGGACAGAAAGCTGGTGAGCTGAGCCCATGGCTGGTTCCATCTAGTCCGGTCCCTGGGTGCAGGGTTGAGCATTTCAAACACAGCCCACGTAAATGCAGCGAGAAAAGGTACATTCATGTTACATAAGAGGCTTATAAATGTAGCATTAGGTGTGTGTAACCTCTCAGATCTCCCTAGGCATTGCCCATGAAAGGCCATTTCCTCTGGAAAACAACCACCTTTCATGTACCAAAAAAACTGGTAACATGCCCCCCTCTTTGCTGGCCCAGTCTTCCTGCTGTGTTACCCCATTCACTCCCACATATCCCTTTCCACAGCTCTCATACGTAGATGGTCCTGTTATCTCAATCCTTCATGAAGATACTGAGCAGAAGCTGACCCAGAATTGGTCTCTGGGGGATCCACCCAATATGCCCTTCCAGTGAATCCCTGGGATCCCTTGTCTGGGCTGCTTTAGCCCTCCAGGGGCACTGCCCTAACCATGGGCCATGTGTGAGCTCACTAAAGCACCCTCCCAGTGGCCTGAGAAGAACTACGTCACCAAATGCTCAGGGCACCACAGACTGCACCCAGCTCTCCTGCTGGCCAGCAGGCTGCCATGACTTCCATTTGCCATGGCAACAAGCAAGAACAAGGACCAATGGCTCCATGACCTGACCCGCTGAGCTGTGGGAAGCTCCTGTTTGGAACTCTGGGCAGGGACCGAATTTAATTGTTCAGCCAACCTGGAATGGCTGAACTTGAGCCCAGATCTGCTCCCTCCAGCTGAGAGCCTGACCTGGGGCTGACAGCTGCAGCTTCTCCTGTCTGAAACCAGCCATGCTGCTGAAAGGAACTGCCAGGAACCATCCCACGAGTGGTTCCCATAGGTTGCTGCTGTTTGGTGTCTTTCCCCAACTGTTCTGGGATAGGGTCTGGTCCCATTATTCCTGAACTATCCCCCTGGCCCCAATCATGTCATGATCAGCAGCAAGCTTCTGCCAGCAGTGTATTTGGTGCTGTGAGTTTCTCAGGTCTGAGATGAGAGGGTTTTGCATTCTTTGTGGAGGAGGAGTCTTGCGCCCAAAAAGCAGGAGTGGCAGCAAACCCAGGCAACTGAGTAAAGTCTCTGTTGACTAGAGAGTCCTGGAGGAAAGAGGGGGTTATGTCCCTCATCCAAGTCCTGGCGATGGATTCACCTGAAGTCCATGCTCTTGGCAGTGCTGAGTGGGAATCAGCCAAGCCCTCCCAGAAGCATCACCAGGGGCAGTAGAGCTGGGCTGGCCATCCAGTGCACCCTTGGGGCACTATTCAATTCAACCTCCACAGGGTAATGGTCGCTGACCTCCAGTGCCTGCAGCCCGAGATAGAGACAAAGGGTCACTGGGGCGGAATCAGGGACTTCTTGATTCCTTGTGGATGAGGGCCTGGGGTTTTCTAGGGATCACCTGGGTCTGGCACATGTGTAACAAGCATGAGGAGCCCCGCTGGTTGCCGTGTCCACTGCCAACCACAAGTGCACCTACACGGGAGTGATGTCCTGGAGGCCTGCTTGACCTCACAGCTCCCTGGGGGTGCCTCCCACCCCTTTTGGACTGCAGGGAACAGACATTTCTCCCTTGGGCTGGCTGCTGTTTTGCAGATGGAGCACCAGCTCCAGGGAAGAAGTTGGGGATGGGTAGCAAGCGAGCAGTTAGAAACACCTGCGCCCTCAAATGCCAGAGAGTGGGACTCCACCCTGGCCCAGGGGAAATTGCTCCCTGGGCTAGATTCCAGTCCCAGCCCTTGCAATGAATTAGCCCCTCTTCTGTCAGAGCAGACTCCCTTCCCCTTCTCACTGTGCTGAGCCTGGAGTCTCTCCCTCCAAGGCAGTTTCCCCCCACCCGATTTATCACCCAGGCACCAGAACTGGACGCAGGCTCCAAGGCACAGCTTGACCAAGCAAAGACAATGAGCTGTGCTGGCGCTTGGTCACCTGGGGGGGGGCCTCACCTCAGCCTCCGTGAGCCCGAACTTGGTGGGGAAGTCAAAGGGCTTGGCAGAGCTGGGCACCACCAGCCTCAGGCAGCGCTCACCATGTACCACGATCCTATGGGTGAGTGGGAAATCGGGTTCAAGAGGGGTGGATGCCAGGGTCCCCCAATACCCAACCTGTGCGGCTCCTGCCTCCCACAGCCATCTGGCATCTCTAAGTCCCTTCAATAGAGCAACTGCCTGTGCCCAGGCTCCAGACCCCCACTGGGCCCCAAATCCCTGAATCGTACCTGTCATAAGCGCAGTTTGTGTTATTCCGCACTGTGGTATCAACGGTGTCTCCAATCAACCAATGGAAGCCAGGCTCCCGCCGCAGCCGGATCTGGCCCCAACGCTTCTTTGCCACATAGCCGCAGTCAGCATTGAAGTCCCCCAGGAACATGATGTCCTGGGGTAGAGGGAGAAAGCAACAGGGTGCCTGGGTGCTCCTGGGAGGGGAGCAGGGGGTGCTGGGAGCCAGGACACCTGGGTTCCAGTCACGCATTGTTCCTGCCAGTACAGCACCCCCTGCTGAGCCCTGGCCAGCCCAGTTTACCCTCTGGCCAGCCCCCTCCTCACCTCCGTTCCCCAGTGGGCCCGGATGTCCAGGAAGACATCATAGAGTGCATCGATCTCTGCCTCAGCCTTCTTGGGCACAGTGTGCTGGGGGACAAGCACTAGGTCTGGGAGGACTGAGGCAGAGAAAGGAAGAGTGAGGATGTGGAGACAGAACCCAGGAGTCCTGGCTTCTAGCCCCTCCCCACTCTAACCCACCAGGCTCTCCCAGTGGAACCAGGCGTCCTGGCACACTCTCACCTTTGCTGGGAAGGCTGAAGCGTGCAATGAAGGGTTCGCGGGCGAAGACGTCCGGCCTGTCGGAGTTCTCATCCAAGTACATGTAGGAGTTGAGGAGTCGGGTGCGGCCAGATCTGCAGATAAGCAGCAGGATTATGGGGGGGGGTCTCTCCCCCTCCCCAGGCTGGATTAATGTAACTCAGCAAGCTGGAAACCTTGATTTTAATCACTGATTTGAATCTCCTTTCAGTTCCTTATGATGGGCAGGGCACTATGACAGCCCACTGAACTGCAACTACCCACAGTCCTGCTTCCAGCTGTGGCTCTGGAAGACACACGAGCTCTGGCACCTTTAGTTACACTATTCTAGAGTTTCACACACATTTCTGGAGTCCAAGCACATTGGCTGGAAAGGCACGTGAGAAGCCATTAAATCCAGTGCCTGCTCTGCACAAACATAGCCCAACCCTGGCAGGGCTCTAGGAAACCTCCAGTGCCAGGGAATCCACCGCCGTCCTTGGGAGCCCAGCCTGGGGCTCACTGATCCACGGAGGGAGACATCTCCTTTGCTGCACGTTGTCCTCCATCCAGTAGCCATGGAGAACAATTGAGCCTCACCTTCCTCAGAACGGCCCTTAGTGCCTTGGAAAGCAGGTCTCAGGTCCCCTTGGGTGTCTTTTCTCTGATTCTGGCCTTTGTAAGCTGCCTGGCTGGCTCAGCTTTTCTAACTCTTATCTGTGTTGTTCTCCTCTGGACTCTGCCCAGTTTGGCCCCATCTTTCCCAATGTGCAGCTCCCCAGACTGAACCCAGTCCTATCCTGGAGTTCTCCCCAGGGCTGAGCGGAGTGGGACAATGTCCCACATGGGACACTCTAGTTAACACAGCCCAGAACACTGCTCTTTTGATCCCATATTCAATGAGTGACCTGCTCCAGCTCCCCTTGATCACTCGTGTTACGTTAGATGTGGCCAGTGAGGCATTTCTTCGTCACTGGGTTTTTCTCATTTGTGATTTTTGGCCAGCTGCTTGTGCACGGATGCTGGAATTGGATCACAAAAGGACACACGAGCCTTTCAGGCGTGTTCAGTTACTTGCATGCTCTTAAATGTGCAGACACTTTTCCCAAAGAGTGGCTCACCGATTTCACACAGCGCCTGCAGGGGCTGCCCTTTAATAAGGTGACCTGATTGGGTCTCATTACCACCTGCCAGGTTTCACAACTAGTGGACCTGGGCCTCTCCCACCTGGTTCTGGTGAGGTGGGAAGAGGAAAACAAGCCATGCTGCTTTTCCACCAACCAGGAAGCTTCAGAACCTGACCTGCAAAGTGAAATGAAGGCACGGTTCTCTCCCACCTGCAGAGGAGGCAACTGGGTTGAAAGCTCTGAGTCAGGGACCCCCAATGGTCCGTGCAGCTCAGCAGTATATGTTTAAGGGAAACGATTTAAATCCTTTATGGAAGGGTAGGGCCTTAAGGGGGCTGTCGGTTTTCAAGAGGCTGTGTGGGCACTCACCGGTACACAAACACGTAGCGTTCCTGGTAGCTCCCATGCCCCAGCAGGGGGCTGATCAGGGACGTGTAAGACTCGGGGCCCACAGACCTGGAGGACACGAGGTGATGGGATGAGGACAGCCTTAGCCATGACCCCACCCCAATACCCCTCCCACAGAATCCTCCACCCCCACGGACCCGCTCCCCCACCTGTGGAGGGCGTTCATCAGTGCGGGCATGGCCTGCCCCTTGGCGTCCATCACCTCCTGCAGCACAGCAATGTCGCACCGGGAGATGATCTGCGGGGGAGGGGCTGCTCATTCGTGTATATCTACATATGCAAACCATGCACTGACTCCCACCCCCTGCCTGTCTGCCCCAGGAAAGATCCCCTGGTGCCCTCCCAGGACCCCTTGCCCCCCATTCCTCTCTCTACCCCCCCCAGGATCCCTTGCTTCCCATTCCTCTCTCTACCCCTCAGAAACCCCTAACCTTCCTGTGCTCCTCAGCAGCTCCTCATCTCCTTGTGCCTGCACCCCAGAGGGCCCTCAGCAACTCTCCCCAATCTCCATGAGCCCCTGCCCCGTCCCCCAATCTACCCCCTTGTTTGCCCCCTGGCCCCACTCTCACCTTGACCAGTGTATCCATGACACCAGCCTTGGCAGCTTTGGGGGTGGCAAAACGCTGCAGGTTGAAGGCACAGATCCGGAAGGGGGCACCTACTGGGCACAGTAGTAGCAGCAGCAGCAGGCGCTGGGGGTGGCAGGGGGGCAGCCCCATGGCAGAGGGAGACGCTCAGCAACAGGCAAACTCTGAGGGCGAAGAACAGATGGACTGGACACAGACAGGTGGTGGGCTCTGGAGCTGCTCAGCCAAGAGGGGTCCCAGATCTGCTCCCCCAACCTGGCAGGAAGCCCAGCCTCACCCTCCTTCTCCTTCTGCCTGTTTGCTCTGCTGGCTGCTAGTGCTGATCCACCCATGGGCCCAGCTGCCCCCTGTACTCCACTTTCCCTTCCCTTTTCCGGGAAAAACTCTGCTGCTGAGCTAGGCAGGGCTGGCCCCACCCCACAGGGGGGAGAGGCAGTTGTCTGTTCCCTCCCTGCAGGCCAGAAGGGCTAACCAGTCCAGCCCAGAAAGACATGCTGCTGTGCAGACACTTATGCAACAGAATGCACATATACACCAACATCAGCTGATAGGCACATGGACTGACATACTGTGACTGAGCCTCTCAGGAATCCAGCCCACTTGGGACCCCACACACAGTGCAGCCAGCTCAGATCCAGTTCCTTGGAGGAATCCCCCTGCGGGATCCCGAGATGGGTTCTCACAGGACTCTGGATTCCTTGCGACACAGCCAGACAGGATGAAAGTTGTAGGGGGGGGGGGGGCCCCCGGGCCCGGGCGGTTGCCGGTGGGGGGAGGGCAGAGGCTGCACTGTTGGGGGGTACATTGGGGGGAGTGCAGGCTGCCACTGCTGCAGAGGGGCCCAGAAACAACAATTTCTAGCCAGTGTTGAAGTCCGGAGGGTTTATTAGTTCTCAGGATCACAATGTAGACAGACTTCACTAGCAGCTACTTTCCCCCAGCCAACCGCAGACCTATTTCCTACTCCCTCACACTCCACTGTCTCCTTCCTGGGCTAAGCAGCCATGCTCCTGACCTTCACCTGCCCCAATCTGTTATTACTGGTGGGTGCAGAGGCAGGGGGGGTCAACTGGCCAGGGAAGGCCCATCCCCCTCTAGCAGTCTCTGCAGATCACACATCTGGGTCTCATCACCCACATACATGCATAACGTGGGGAAAGTGAGGCACACACACACACACAGCACCCAGAGAAAATCCCCAAAGGATCTCCACTTCATCACACATACACACACTAACATGTATTGACACACATGCAAAGACATGCCTCAAGTTACAACAACATACAGTGAGAAACCTGATATGCAGCATGCAAACGTGCACTAAAACATACACACTAACATGTGTGTTAGTAAGGAAGTATGGGTTGGACAAGTGGACCGTAAGGTGGATAGAAAACTGGCTAGATCAATGGGCTCAGCGGGTAGGAATCAATGGCTCTATGTCTAGTTGGCAACCAGTAACGAGTGGAGTGCCCCAGGGGTTGGTCCTGGGGCCGGTTCTGTTCAACATCTTCATTAATGATCTTGATGATGGAATAGACTGCATGCTTAGTAAGTTTGCAGATGACACCAAGCTGGGGGGTATGGTAGATATTCTGGAGGGCAGGGACAGGATCCAGGGAGACTGGACAAATTGGAACACTGGGCCGAAAGAAACCTCATGAGGTTCAACAAAGACAAGTGCAAAGTTTTTCACTTAGGATGGAAAAATCCCATGCACTGCTACAGGCTGGGGACTGATCAGCTAAGTAGCAGCGCTGTAGAAAAGGATCTGGGGGTTATGGTGGACGGGAAGACCAATGGCATATTAGGCTGCATCAGTAGGAGTATTGCCAGCAGATCGAGGGATGTGATAATTCCCTCTATTCAGCACTGGTCAGGCCACATCTGGAATATTGTGTCAAATTTTGGGCTCCCCACTACAGAAGGGATGTGGACAAATTAGAAAGAGTCCAGTGGAGGGCAACAAAAATAATTAGGGGGCTGGGGCACATGATTTATGAGGAGAGACTGAAGGAACTAGGCTTATTTAGTTTACAGAAAAGAAGACTGAGAGGAGATTTGATAGCAACCTTCAACTACTTGAAGGGGTGCTCCAAAGAGGAGGGAGCTAAGCTGTTCTCTATGGTAACAGAGGACAGAATAAGGAGCAATGGTTTCAAATTACAGCTGGGGAGGTCAAGGTTGGATATTAGGAAAAACTTTCTCACTAGGAGGGTGGTGAAGCACTGGAATGGGCTACCTAGGGAGGTGGTAGAATCTCCATCTTTGGAGATTTTTAAAGCCCGGTTAGACAAAACCCTGGCTGGGGTGATTTAGTGGGAGTGTGTGGAGACCCACCACTAGCAGTGTTGATGGTCGTGGAGACCTACCACTAGCAGTGTTGTTGGTCCAGGCCCATGTGCTGTGCAGCACTCAGATCCATGTGTTGTACAGCACTCGGGAGAAGTAATGGTTAAAGGGTAACTATAGAGCAAGGATGCAAGGTCAGAAAAATAGCTGCGGCGTGGGAAACCAAGGAATCAGTCTGAGCAAGGAACCAGTTTGGTAAATAAGAACTCAGCACAGCTGCATGATAAGAAGTTGTGATCAGGCCAAGAACTGAAACCTTGTTGATTTAGATGTGAACCTGTGTATGTGGAAAATTACCAAGTGCATTATTTGAAGGGTATAAGAATGGCTGTAAGCTGCTAATAAAGTGATTTCATGCTTGCATCAGCCGGAGTCCGTGCCTTCATACACCACAAAAGTGGTCCTGCTTTTTAGCAGGGGTTTGGACTAGATGACCTCGTGAGGTCCCTTCCATCCCTATTGTTCTATGATTCTATGCCAGTACACCCTAACATGTACACATGGAACCAGCACCACAATACCCTGGCAAGCGTGGCTTGACACACAACATCTGCACTGATACACATCAGCATGCAAATGCATGACCTGACCCACAGATACACAAGTAGACACTGATAGTGCAGAGAAACTACAACATGTAATTTAATTTCCTCCCATTCTATAAGTTTCCCATCTTCAAAGCGTCTGACAAAGTGGGATTTTCTCCCATGAAAGCTCTTGCAATAAATAAATCTGTTAGTCTTTAAAAGTGTCACAGGACTCTGTTTGTACAACTTATGTGTATGACTCTGTGTACCATGTGGTGCACCAATATATGAGGACACCCAATACCCACCAACTTGTCTCCATGCCCCTCACACAATGCACAGAGCCTGCAATGCATTAACAAGCTGAAGAACAAACATAGACTAACACCCTAACACAGAAGGGGTGTGTTGCTGTGACGTCATGGCACCAGGCTGTTCTGTTGCCATGGCTGATCCTGAGATTGTAGCAGGTGGCGGTGACATCACCACATGAGATCGCAATGTTGCAGCACTGCCAGGGTCCACCGTCATGGGCAGTTGTGACCACCAGATCACCAGACTGGCCATGCTGTCACTGGATTTGATGTGATGTCACTTTGCAACATGTGTGGTGTAACATTATCGTGTACATACATAACACCACCAGCTTCTTACAATGTCATCGCATGAAGCCGTGATGTCACACCATCTGGTTATGACGTCATCAAACATGACATGATGTCAGCCTGGCGCGGAGTAGGCCGCCAAGACAGACGCGAAGGGGACGCTCCTGCCAGCCTTTCTTGCATCTCTGTGGGCCCCTCCTGCAATGGGCCTCTCTAGCCTCACGTCTCATCTGCCCTGGACGTTAGCGGTAGAGGGGGTGGTGGAGTCGTTCTTGCCACCGCTCTCTATGGTCCCCAAACCGGAAGTTTTCCGCGCTGCCTACTCCGAATCCTCCAAGCCTTTCTGAGGCGTTTAGCGACGCCCAGGCGGGTTTACGGCAGCGCCCGCCCGGCGGCGGGAGGGCCGGCGATCTTTACGGCAGCTGGGGGCTCGCGGGCGGCGGAACGTCCCCTGGGGCGGGGGCGGGGGCGGGGGCGGGGGCGGGTCCGGGTCCCGGTCGAGTCCCGCGAGCCGCACGTGACCCGCCGTGTCCCGGCAGGGCGGCGCGGGGGAAGGGGGGGCGATGCCCCTGGAGTTTCCGTGGCCCCTCCCTGCGGCCCCGCGCCTGCCCTGGACCCTAGCCAGCCGCGTGGTCACCGGCCTGGTGGGCACCTACAGCTGCTTCTGGACCCGTGAGTGCGGGCTCGCCCCGCCCACCGGGACCCCCCGAATCCCGGGACCCCCGACTCATCGCCCGATCCCACCCCCCCCAATCCCGTGATCCCTATCACTCTGCCCCTCAATCCCTACACCCCCACAGACTCATGCCATCGTCTTGTGGACCCCCATCACCCTGGGCCACTGACTGGGCCCCCCATGTCACTTCTCCCACTCCTGCCCTCCCACAGCTCCTCTCACACCAGCTGCTAAGCCTTTGGGGAAAGGGAGCCCTGCAGGTTGTTGCCCCCCCCTCAGTCTGTCCCCTTCTGTCCCTTGCAGGCCACCTGAACCGGCTGCAGGTCCATAATGAGGAGGTTCTGCACCAGCTAGTGGAGCGGCGCCAACCTGGCACCCCCCCTCATCACTGTGTCCAACCATCAGTCCTGCATGGATGACCCCCACCTCTGGGGTAGGTGGGGGGTAGGGGGAGCTGTGCCAGCCAGGCCCCTGCAGGAGGGATCCATCTCAAGGAGACCCCTGGAGAGTGTGGCTGGGGAGAATTTCATATATAGAGCCCCTCTGTCAAGGGAGCAGTCCTTGGGGAATGAAGCAATGATCTCTTGGTGGGGGTGTCTGGCTGCGTTTACCCCAATAATTTTTCTCCTTCCCACCCAATGTCCAGGGATATTGAAGCTGCGGCACGTTTGGAACCTGCAAAAGATGCGGTGGTGAGTGGAAGGAGCTCCTGGGGGGCTGTGGAAGGGGAGTTTGAGGGGAACTGCTCCCCATGTGTCATCTGCTCCCCCCAGGACCCCCGCGGCCGCTGACATTTGCTTCACTCGAGAGCTGCACTCACGCTTCTTCAGCCTGGGCCGGTGTGTCCCTGTGTGCCGAGGTGAGGAAGGCCCTGGGGGCCAGGGCTGGAGAGGCACACGTGGGGAGATGCATGTGGAGGCATAGAGGAAAGATGGAGCAGGGTGGGGGGATACCTTGGGGAAGGAGGCTTTGCTGGGGGAGGAGAACATGGAATGGGCTGAGGCATCCCAGGGGCAGGAGTTGAAGGGGAAGAAGCTGGGGGGCTGCTGGAGGGTGTGGGTGCGAGCTGAGGGGTTAATGGCATTCCACCTCACAGGGGACGGTGTCTATCAGAAAGGGATGGATTTCATCCTGGAAAAGCTCAACCACGGAGACTGGGTGCACATCTTCCCTGAGGGTAATGCTGGAGGGGGGCAGGATGGGGGAGAGGAAGGGGAGCTGGGCACAGCGACTTGGGGAGCGGCAGCATACAGCCATGCTGAGGGGTATGGTTATTTGGGGAAGAACTGAACATGGGTCATAGCTACAGAGGGGTGGGGGTGGTTGGGGGCAGTGCAGGTTAATGGACACAGCTGCAGAGAGATGGAAGGCAGGAGGAAGAGGAGCCATGACTGTGGCCTAGCCACCGGGGGGGGGGGGGGGGGGGGGTTAGGGGGTCACTTGTGCTCCCTCCTGACCCACTTCTCTCTCTTCCCTTCCAGGCAAGGTGAACATAAACCAAGAATTCATGCGCTTCAAGTGGGGTGAGTGTGCGGTAGGGGGAGTACTGGATGAATGAAGGGGCCCTACCCTTTTTAAACCCCAGAACTGGGTAATTGGGGGGCCTGCCTTGCCCTTTGCCATTTTTAACCCCCCTCCTCTCTCTCCTAGGGATCGGGCGTCTCCTGGCTGAGTGCCGGCATCACCCCATTATCCTGCCGCTCTGGCACATCGGTGAGGCTTGGAAATGGGGCTCCCTAAATCTTGTGCTTTGCCAGGGCTTCAGAGGGAGAGAGACCCAGCTTCCTGTTATCCTGGGGGGCTGCTGGCAGAGGGGTGTGGTCTGGGAGGGTGTAGAGAGCATGTGCAGTGGGAGGCGACTGTGGGGGACGTAGGGGATAGATAGGGGGCTGGGGAGCTGGGTTAGGATGGCTAAACTGTTGGGGAAAATCCTCACCCACATCTCTAATGCTTTTCCCCACCAGGCCTGAACGATGTCCTCCCAAACACCCCCCCCTTATGTGCCACGTGTGGGCCAGGTGAGTACTAGGTGGCCTGTTGAGGTATGTGTGTGTGGAGAGTGGAGCCCCTCCCCCGCCGCTGATTTGAGTAGGCCCTATGTAAATGCCAGTTGGTGGAATCAGAGGTTGGGGGCCCCCTGCCTTGCCTTGGAGTCGGGAGGTGGTGGGTGGCTCTTCAGCACTGACATGGTTAAATGTAGATCCTATGTAAACAGTGGTTCCAGGAGGGAGTTTAATCCCCCCTTACCCTGACATGCAGGGGGGGTGGGTTTGGGGTAGGGCGCAGCTGGGTCCCACTGACTGTCATGTACCATTCATTGTCCCCCCAGCGGATCACTGTTCTCATCGGAAAACCATTCAGCGTCCGGCCGATACTGGAGCGTCTCCAGGCCGAGAACAAGTCAGCGGTGAGTGGGAATTGATGTGGAAGTTTTGGGAGGCAGAGACCCAGGGGAGTTGGTGTGGGGGTCCCTGTGTTAGTGTGAGGTGCAAGGACAGTAACCCGGGGGGGGGGGGGGGCGGGGACCCCCTGAGGGAAGCCCCAGGGCACAGAGGTGGGAGGGGGCAAGGTCATGGGGAGGAAGCAGGCCGGAGGTGGGGCAGTGTGTTCGGGGGTACCCTGACCCCCCATTACCCACAGGTGGAGATGCGCAAGGCACTGACGGATTTCATCCAGGGCGAGATCGAGGCACTGAAGGGCCAGGCTGAGCGGCTGCATCAGACCTTCCAATGGCAAAGATAGCTGGGATATGTGGCTGCCTGTCCACCGCCACAGCCCTTGGGGCATGGCTGACACAGCCCTGAGGCATGATGGGCGATGACTATTATCATAGCTACACACAGAACCTGGCTGAGCAACCCCCTTTTAAGAACCCCTCAGTCTCTCCAGCCGCCATTGAAGCCTCCTGTTCCCGTGGACTCTGCCTATATGCCCCCTAGAACCCTCCTGGTGAAGGCCTTATAAAGGGGGGGTGTCCCAGTCTCTGGGAGGGTCAGCTGCCCTCACCCCCCATCTAAACTGTGGGAGAGGTCCCTGCTGGTGCAGGCTGGGATTAGAAGGAGGTGTTTCCCCTTCACTCCAGCCATCTCTCTGGGGGGAGAATAAACCCCCTGGTGTGGGGGTGAGGTGGGCTGCTGGTTCAACCCCTCTTAAATTATAGAGCCAGATAGTGAGTTGCATGAATCACTCATGGCTCACTGAACTGCCCCCTTCTACTTTCAGGGCCCACCCAGCACCTGTGATTTTTATACTCTGGACTCTTTCAATAAAGAATTTTAACTCCTATGTTGGTTTGGAGGTGTGTCCAGGGGCCTGGGAGGGAGGGGGGGGCTAGAGTAGTGGGGGGCAGATCTGGGACCAGAGTATTGAGGGAGGCTGTGAGGTGGGAGAGCTTGGTGTCCAGCTCAATGGAGGGGCAGCAGACAGATGGGCAGCCCCAGTACTCCCCATTTCCTGCTCTGCCCTGGGCCCTGTGTGAGGGGAGAGCCTCCTAACCACACCCCTCAGCTATGGGGCACTGTCCAGGTGCTGATTGGTAGCTGCTTCCCCTCATCACACTAGGAGAGTGAGCATCTCCATGCAACAAGGGTGTGTTGGGGGGGAGGGGGGAGCTGGTGATCCTGGGCCAGAGGTGAGGAGCTATGGTGCAACCCTGGGCCAAGGCCATGTGTGTGTTGCGGGGGCGGGCGGGCGGCGTGTGCGCTGTGACTAGAGTGGAGGGAGTGAGGAGAGTTGCATGACCTGGAGCCGTAGGGGGCAGGGAGGCAGCAGGGTCCAAGTTAATGCCCAGTCTCTAGCTCCCTGCCCACTTATCTGAAGACTGGGGGAAGGTGTGAGATCCCACTCTGACCAGGATAGTAAGAGCGATGATGAAATGCTAAGGGAAATTAGGGAGGTTATCAAATTTAAAAACCCAATAATGGTGGGGGATTTCAACTATCCCCATATTGACTGGGAACATTTCACTTCAGGACATATTGCAGAGATAAAATTTCTCGATACTTTGAATGACTGCTTCATGGAGCAGCTGGTATGGGAACCCACAAGGGGAGAGGCAACTCTAGATTTAATCCTGAGTGGAGCGCAGGAGCTGGTCCGAGAGGTAACTGTAGCAGGACCGCTTGGAACTAGTGACCATAATACAATAGCATTCACCATCCCTGTGGGGGAAAGAACACCTCAACAGTCCAACACTGTGGCATTTAATTTCAAAAGGGGGAACTATACAAAAATGAGGGGGATAGTTAAACAAAAGCTAAAAGGTAGAGTGACTAAAGTGAAATCTCTGAAAACTGCATGGGCGCTTTTTAAAGACACCATAATAGAGGCCCAACTTCACTGTATACCCCAAATTAAGAAACACTGTAAAAAAACCAAAAAAGAGCCACCATGGCTCACCAACCATGTAAAAGAAGCACTGAGAGGTAAAAAGACTTCCTTTAAAAAGTGGAAGTCAAATCCTAGTGAGGCAAACAGAAAGGTGCACAAACAGTGCCAGCTTAAGTGCAAGAGTGTAATAAGAAGAGCCAAAGAGGAGTTTGAAGAACGGCTAGCCAAAAACTCCAAAGGTAATAACAAATTGTTTTTTAAGTATATCAGAAGCAGGAAGCCTGCCAAACAACCAGTCGGGCCCCTTGATGATGATAATACAAAAGGAGCGCTTAAAGATGATAGAGTCATTGCAGAGAAACTAAATGGATTCTTTGCTTCGGTTTTTACGGCTGAAGATGTTAGTGAGATTCCCAAACCTGAGCCGGCTTTTGTAGGTGACAGATCTGAGGAACTGTCACAGATTGAAGTGTCACTAGAGGAAGTTTTGGAATTAATTGATAAACTCAACATTAACAAGTCACCGGGACCAGATGGCATTCACCCAAGAGTTCTGAAAGAACTCAAATGTGAAGTCGCGGAACTGTTAACTAAGATTTGTAACCTGTCCCTTAAAATGGCTTCGGTACCCAAAGACTGGAAGTCGGCTAATGTAACGCCAATATTTAAAAAGGGCCCTAGAGGGGATC
This sequence comes from Pelusios castaneus, assembly GCA_007922175.1. Lineage (NCBI taxonomy): Eukaryota > Metazoa > Chordata > Testudines > Pelomedusidae > Pelusios > Pelusios castaneus. The sequence continues at coordinate 1,104,342 of ML685964.1, forward strand.
CCAGCAATTACAGACCGGTAAGTCTAACGTCGGTACCGGGCAAATTAGTTGAAACAATAGTTAAGAATAAAATTGTCAGTCACATAGAAAAACATAAACTGTTGAGCAATAGCCAACATGGTTTCTGTAAGGGGAAATCGTGTCTTACTAATCTATTAGAGTTCTTTGAAGGGGTTAACAAACATGTGGACAGGGGGGATCCAGTGGACATAGTGTACTTAGATTTCCAGAAAGCATTTGACAAGGTCCCTCACCAAAGGCTGTTACGTAAGTTAAGTTGTCATGGGATAAAAGGGAAGGTCCTTTCATGGATTGAGAACTGGTTAAAAGACAGGGAACAAAGGGTAGGAGTAAATGGTAAATTCTCAGATTGGAAAAGGGTAGCTAGTGGTGTTCCCCAAGGGTCGGTCCTAGGACCAGTCCTATTCAATTTATTCATAAATGATCTGGAGAAAGGGGTAAATAGTGAGGTAGCTAAGTTTGCAGACGATACTAAACTACTCAAGATAGTCAAGACCAAAGCAGATTGTGAAGAACTTCAAAAAGATCTCACAAAACTAAGTGATTGGGCATCCAAATGGCAAATGAAATTTAATGTGGATAAGTGTAAAGTAATGCACATTGGAAAAAATAACCCCAACTATACCTATAATATGACGGGGGCTAATTTGGCTACAACGAGTCAAGAAAAAGATCTTGGAGTCATTGTGGATAGTTCTCTGAAGATGTCCGTACAGTGTGCGGAGGCGGTCAAAAAAGCAAACAGGATGTTAGGGATCATTAAAAAGGGGATAGAAAATAAGACTGCAAATGTATTATTGCCCTTATATAAATCCATGGTACGCCCACATCTCGAATACTGTGTACAGATGTGGTCTCCTCATCTCAAAAAAGATATTCTAGCACTAGAAAAGGTTCAGAAAAGGGCAACTAAAATGATTAGGGGTTTGGAGAGTGCCTCGTATGAGGAACGATTGAAAAGGCTGGGCCTCTTCAGCTTGGAAAAGAGGAGACTGAGGGGGGACATGATAGAAGTATATAAAATTATGACTGATGTGGAAAAAGTGGACAAGGAAAAGTTGTTTAAATACTCCCATAATACAAGAACCAGGGGTCACCAAATGAAACTGATAGGTAGCAGGTTCAAAACAAATAAAAGGAAGTTCTTCTTCACACAACGCACAGTCAACTTGTGGAACTCCTTACCTGAGGAGGTTGTGAAGGCTGGGACTATAACAATATTTAAAAGGGAACTGGATAAGTTCATGGTGGCTAAGTCCATAAATGGCTATTAGCCAGAAAGGGGTTAAGAATGGTGTCCCTAGCCTCTGTTTATCAGAGGATGGAGACGGATGGCAGGAGAGTGATCACTTGATCATTGCCTGTTAGGTTCACTCCCTCTGGGGCACCTGGGCACTGGCCACTGTCGGTAGACAGATACTGGGCTAGATGGACCTCTGGTCTGACCCAGTACGGCCTTTCTTATGTTCTTATGGTGAACACTGCATTAGTGTGGAACAGGCAGCTGGCTTAGTGATTTGGGTCAGCCTACATCAGGCTGCCCCATCGCTGGACTGTTACAGCGCCTGTTCCAGCTAGCCGGAGCCCTTGGCCTGCACCTAAGGAAAGGGAATGGCCCTGAGCTGGCAGACCCACATGGGCTGTGGCCAGTGACCTGGGGGGCTGTGGAATCAGGCCAGGGAGATGGGGTAAGAGCCACCTTTTGTGTGGTGTAAGTGAAAGGTGCATTATGGAATGCGGTGGCTGAACCATGACTCAGAGCGAGGGTGAGCCTTGGGGGATGGAGCTGAATGCCCCACGGGGGGGGGGGGGGAAACTGTTGCAAGCCATGGAAGTGTGGCCCTGAGAAAAAGGGGAGAGTGGCAGCCCTGGGGCCACTGTCTGTCTGGGAAGGGTTGTAGGCATTGCACTTGCCCATCTCTGGCAGAAGCTGTGACTCAGTTACCCCGTGGCGAGGGGTTGAAGTCTCCCTGGTTGGGGGGAGGAGCCAGGACATCTGCCCCGGCTGACTCGTGGGGTCCTCCCTTGTAACCATCCTGTCTGGCCAGCGAGCGCCCCCGAGTCCCACCGGCAGGTCTGCTTCTCCTCCCCGGGTGGGGGCGGGGACAGCCGCAATTTCTCTCGGGGATCTTTCACTGTCCGCGTCCCCAAGCCTGGGGGTGGGGCCGCGGGGGCTAGCTTGGGGGCTGGGATATATGGGGCAGCCCCGCGGGGAGGGGTAGGGTTACCGGGAGGTCGCCATTGGCAGCGTCTCCCTTTCTCCGCGCTCTGATTGGCCGCGTCTCGGCGTGCCCAGCGCCGCGATTGGCCGAATGGGTCCCGAGGGGGCGAGCCCGGAAGAGGTGGCTGCGGCCCAAGTGCCTGCCTGCTGAGTGCGGCGGACCCGGGTGGGGACTTGGTTCAAGATGGCGGCGGCGCGGCTTTTGCTGGCAGGGCTGGTGCTCGGTGCTGCCCGGGGTGGGCACGTGCCCCTGCTGGCCTGGTCCAGCCGCAGGTGGGCGGGGGACTGGGGCAAGCGTGGCGCGGGCGGGCGGGCGGGATGGAGCTGGGAGCAGGGGGGTGGGCTCAGCTGAGGCTGGGGGGGCTGAAGCTGGGGGGAGGAGGCCCCCGAGGGGCTGAGGCGCTCTCCCTTCTCTCCATCTCCTAGACGCGGGGGCTGCCGTTCGGATCTCCGCACGGGGGGTTCAGACCCCTAGTTGTGAGGGCCTCTGTAAATGAGGTGTCTGCTCTGCAGCGGGGGGGGCTGGCGTTGTCACCCCTGATCCTTTTGTGTTCTCAGCTCCCTCTGGCCTCCACTGGCGGATGGCTACGAAGGCCACGTGGTTGGGGAGGCCCAGCTGGGCGCCCTCCTCACCCCCGCGCTGGAGCAGGGACCCCGCAATGTCTTGCTTTTCCTGCAGGAGAAGGTGAGGCTCCTGAATGCCTTGTGCCCCCCAAGTATCTCTGCCCTATGTTGTCTCCCCCACAGTGCATGTACTCCGCTTCTCTCCCTGCCCCTGCCCAGCTGACAGGGATTCCCCCTCCTGAAGAGAGTGGGGGGTGCGGGGGGGAGCTCCTGGGGGAGGATCCCTGAGCAGTTATCTTGGTGGGGGGGGCAGCCCCTTGAGGCACTGAGATGAACAGAGCTCCCAGAACCTCTGCTCAAAGCCCTATCTTGGGGGCTTCTTCTCCCTTGATCCTACAGCCCCTAAGTAAGGGAAGTTCCAAAGGGGTAGCCATGTCAGTCTAGTTCAGCAAAACAAACAAGGAATCTTAGACTTAACAAATGTATTTATTACATGAGCTTTTGTGGGAGAAAATCCTGCTTCATCAGATGCTTGAAGATGGGGAACTTACGGAATAGGAGGAAAATAAATGCAGGAAAGTAGATTTTCTCCCACAAAAGCTCATGCGATAAATAAATTTAAGTCTTTAAAAGTGCCACAAGACTCTTTATTTTTTTAGGTAAGGGAAGTGAGCCCCTCAGTAGCCACCTGCCTGGTCATGTGAGGGTTTTTGATGCCTTAGCCGAACTATGACATTGGTGACCCCACATGTTAGAAGAGATAACATTAATATTTTTTTAAATAGAGAAAAACAATCACTTCCATTTAATGTGGTGTCCCTTAAAGCCTGGCACCCTATGTGACCGCCTAGTTCACCTATATAGTTGGGCCAGCTCTAATAACCAGTGATAGTCCATCTTCCCATTCCCCTGCCCTTCCTCCCACAGGGAATTTCCCCTTCCAGCTCCTCGTGACCCCCAGTATAACACTCACAGCGGGGGGGTCCTCAGATCACACCCCCCATTAACACCCTCTCCCTCTCTGGCCCAGCTCAGCCTGGAGGACTTCACGGTGTACGGAGGAGTCTTTGGCAACAAACCAGACAGTGCCTTCCCCAGCTTGGAGGTGAGTGCCTGGGCTAGCAGTGGGCTGGAGCCTGGAAGGGCTGCAGGGGGTGTTGTGGATGAGGAGAGGAGGCCGTGGCAGAGTTGTGGGGCTGCATTGGCGGGGAGGGGTCCTGGCAGTGCTGCAGGTGGGTACCGGGGCCAGGAGTGGTGGGCTGTTTCTGACTTCCCTTCCCTGCAGAGCGCCCTGGCGGAGGCCCCTTCCTCCCTGGTCCTCCCAGCTGTCCAGTGGGTTGCTGCCACAAGGGTCCCATCTCTGCTGAAGGAGAAGCTGGGGTTGAGCCCCCTGCATGTGGAGCCAGGCACCCTACGGGAGTTGCGCCTCAATGCCAGCCTTCCCGCCCTGCTGCTGGTGCGCCTGCCCTACACTGCTGGGTATGTGTCCCCCACAGCCTGTCCTGCACTACTTGCCCCATCTCCCATGGCCAAGATCAGCATTGTCCCGTGGGGGAAGCGGGGCCCAGGGCCAACTGGTCTAGGTGGGGCCCCGTCCCTCCCCATGCTGGAGGGGAGTTGGGCCGCTCCACCCACCCCAGGGAGCCAGCCCGGGCGGGGAACCTGAGGCTGCTGGTGGAAAGGGGGACTGCCGGTGGGGGGAGCCCGCCACAGCCAGGACCTCAGGCTGCTGTGGCTGCTGCCAGTGCCCCAGCTAGGGACCCGAGGCCGCCACCGGTGAGGGTTAGCCCTGGCAGCATGGGGCAGGCCAAAGGCAGCGGGGAGCAGGGAAGAGCTGTGGCCGTGGGGGCGCCATGGTGCGGGCCCCGCTTGGAGCGGGCCCCGTGTAACCACGGGGCCTGGGGCAATCGCCCTGTTTGCCCCCCCCCCCCCAGGGACAGCCCTGGCCAGGATGTGCCCCCCCTGCCCACCCTGCTGCTGGTGCAAGTGCCCTGCCTGAGCCCATGCAGCTTACTCCCTCAAGGCCATGTGGCCCTGAGTGCCTGGCTCAGTGGGTGTTCCCCCCCTCCCCAAGTGTGGGGGGCTGGTAGATGCCATGACTGGCTGGGTGGGAGAGAAGGACATGGAGCTGCAGGTCCTAGCATGGGGCTGATGTGCTGTTCTTTGCCTCCCAGCTCCAGCCTCATGGCCCTTAAGGAGGTGCTGACCAGCAACGGTGAGTCTTGTCTCCCCACCGGCTGGGTGCCCCCCTGTTCTCCTGCCCCAGAACTCTGAGAGTGCCCTGGGGGATGGGTTGGCTGAGGGGCATCATGCGGGGGGGTGGGGAGGCAGCAGCACAGCAGGTGCATGGGGACAGGAAGAGGAGGAGAGGTTGGGGCGATAACATAGGGCAGAGATACTTGGGGGCCTGGGGAACTAGCTGCGGGGCCCATGCTGGTAACCCCTAACATGTTCCCCCCCCACCAGATGAAATCATCGGGCAGGTGCTCAGCACCCTGAAGGAGGAGGATGTGCCCTACACAGCGCTGCTGACAGCTGGGCGCCCCTCCCGGGTATGTCCTCCACCGGGCTCCCCACCTGGGTGTGTATCCCCTCATTCACGGCCCCAGCCTTGCACCTATCCTGGGCCATCCTCTCTGTACTGAACCCTCAAGCTACATATCCTACTATCAGCTCCCATCCTCTCCTAGCCCTGGGGCAACTTTGTGCCCCTTAAGGGGACCTGCCCTTAGCCCTGAGTGGTGTGCCCCCCAGCACCCATCCTGGGTGTGTACCCCCATATTTACTGCTGCAGCCCTGTGCCTCTCCTGGGTGCGTGCTGCTGATGGGGACTCCAGCTCTCACACCATCCCTTTCTTGCAGGTTCTCCGGGATATCTCCCAGGTGACTGCCGGGGGCATGGGCCGTCAGCTGTTGCAGAAGCCGACCCCAGCCTCTGCACAGCACCCCCCTGTGCGATACCCCCTGAGTGGGGAACCCCAGATCCTCTTCTGGGCCCAGAACTTCTCTGTGGTCCAGGATGGCAAGTGGTTTGATCTGACACCCCACACATTCGGAGAGGAGGCTTCTGTTGATGTGCGTGGCTCATCCTGGAGCTTCAATAATTCCCGGTGAGTGTGGGGCTGTGGGTCGGGAGTGAGGGGACCAGTTGGTGGGAAGGGGGTTGGGGGGGCAATGCTGGGTAGTGGAGGTTGTGGACTGGGAGTAAGGGGATCGGCAGAGCTGGGGGGGAGCCGATGGCTAGGTAGCAGGGCTGCGGGTCACAAGTGAGGGGATCGGTTCAGGGGGCAGCGCTTTATAGTGGGGCTTGTGGGCTGGGAGTGAGGAGCACTGGAGGGGTCACTCTCTCTCTCTCTCTCCCCCGCCCCGTCTAGGCTAGTGCTCAAGTACACAAATGTTTTGGGGTCTCCTCTGACTGTCACGTGAGTATTGGGAGGTTGGCTAGGCTGGGGGGGAGGCTGTGCTGTGGAGGTCCCTAATGGGAGGTGTGGCAGACAGGGAGGGCTATGGACGGGTTTGTTCAGCAGCGGGAGGTTTCAGGTTGGTGGGGTCTGGCAGCTGGGGAAGGCTTTTGTGGGTTCTGGGGGACAGTTGTTGGCTGACTGGGGTTGTGGGGTACAGTGGGGGAACTGGCTGGCTGGGGGGCACTAGGTGCTATGGCTGTAGGTGTGGCTGGATGTGTTTCCCTCCAGATTCCACATGACCAGCCAGTGGTTCCCTGTCTCGGGCCAGTACTGGTTCCAGCTGAGCCGCTTGGAGCTGGCGGTGCCCTCGGCCATGTCCACTGTATTCAATGCCTCGGAGGTGATGGCCCCTCGGAACTACTCCTGGCATTGTGCCCAGCTCAGCAGCCTGCCAGCCTTTGGTGCCCAGCTCGTGCCCCGCACTGCCAGCCCCTCCTGGGGGGTGCTTCTCCTGGACGTGCAGGTACTGACACCCAGGTGGGGTTAGAGCAGCTGGGAACCAGGTCTCCTGGGTTCTGGGTGCTAGAAGCCTGGCTGCATCTAAACCCCTCCCACCCTCTCCCCCCTCTCAGCTCCAGGGGTTCAACGTGACAGGCCTGCGCTTCTCCTATGCCAGTGACTGTGCCGGGTTCTTCGCGCCGGGCACCTGGATGGGGCTGCTCACAGCCCTGCTGCTCGGCGCCATCTTCATTGCTGGCCTGCATATGCTGCTGGGGCTCAAGACCATGGACCGCTTTGATGACCCCAAGGGGCCCACTGTTGCTGTGCCCCAGAGCGAGTAGGGCTGGTCCTGGGCCCTGCTCCGCTCCACTCCCTCCCTCCCTTGTCAGCTGTGCCCCTAACATCCCCCGCTGGGATCCCCTGCTCTGTGCACAAGGGCCGTGGAACTCCCCCTGGTGTTGTGCAATGGGCTCCCTGGCCCCTAGCAGCTGAAACACCTCTCGTTCCCCACTCGCTGCCCCCTCTTCCGCTCCTGTCCCCCTGTGCTGGGGCCCCAGTGCTCCTCTCCACAGGCTCCGGGCTGGTCTCCTGGACTGGGGGTGTTGGTTAACAGGGGCGAGCAGGGTTTCCCCTCATCTTATAGGGCTGTGGGTCTGGCTGCTTTAATCCTGCCCTCCCTGTGGGGAGACCCCACAGCCACCCTGTCTGCCCCCTGTTGCTGTCAATGCTGCCCCTAGATGTGGGGGGGCTGGTCCCTTATTTATTGGGGTCCCCAGGTTGGGGCCCCCAGTCCTTGCCTCTGGCTGTTTGTGGTGAATAAATAAAGTGTTAAGTCGTGCAGATGTGTTGCTGTCTGTTGAGGTGGGGCTGGGGTTGCTGGGCCTCCTTTCTCGGGCGGAAGGAGCTGGTGGTAAGAGAATGCTGGAACTCATTTTTGGTGCTGGAGGGATGTAGCTGTCCCTGGAGATGGGCGGAGTCAGCTTCAATAGATCCAGCTGGGGTCCCTAGAGTATCTCTGAACAACACAATAATCCCGCCCTATACAAGGGTTGGTGTGGGAGGTGAGCTGTTAGAGGACTTATTACTGTGCGGAAGGATACGTTTAATGTGACCTTGAATAGCCATGGAGAGATGGTGGTCCCCAGTGGATGCTGTGTTGATGGAGAGGACTTGGTTTTTTGGCGGAGGGATCACAGATGGGAGTGAAGTTGTAAAGTTCTATCCCAGAGGCCTACCTATTGGCGGAGGGATCCGTTGGAGGGATGGTGAAGTTTTCCCGGCGGAGGGATCCGCCTCAGGGTGTGGTGAGAAATACCGGGGCTCGTTTTCTGGCGGAGGGATCTTTTCTTGGTTGGGCGGTGCTGTGGCTCTTCACCATCGGGCTGCGGCTGATCAGCTGGCTTCGCTCGGGGCGGGGGGGAGGCGGCTCCGATCCGGACCTGCCGCCATGGACGAGGCCTACGACGTGATCGTGCTGGGCACGGGCCTGACTGTGAGTCCGGGCTGCGGGCCCCCCTGCACCCCCATGCAGCTTCCCCGTGCCCTCTGCACCCCCATTGCAGCCCGTGCGTGCCCCTTGCAGCGTCCCCCATCCCCTGCCCTCTCCAGCTGTGCCCACATTGCATCCCATTGCACCCCTTGTGCCGGCCTCCTGCAGCCTTGCTGGATATCACATGCAGGTCCATGTACCCCTGCCCCTATTGTGCCCCATCTGCACCCGTCTGCCTGGATTCCCCCTGCATCCTCCCTATGGTACCCCTCTGCAGCCCCGTGTGTGGCCTGCCCTCCTTTGCACCCCTGCATGGCACCCCTAATTGTCCCACTGTGTCTCGTGCACCCCTCCCCTTGCAGCTCTGCCATTGCACCCATCTCTGTGCACCCCTCTATGCCCCCCACATAACTGCGATCTCATCATCCTCTCCCCACGTCTCCCTTCCTGTTTGTGTGTCCCTCAGTCCCCCTGCTGTCATACTGCCTTCCCCCCCCCCTTCAGTGACTGCTCCCCGGGCAGCCCCCCATACATATCTACCTCCATGCTGCTCACTAGACCCCCCCCATTGCAACTCTGCTATGCCTCCTCCACCTTGTGCCCCCCTAGATGCTTATTGGAACCACCCATTGTGCTCCATGTGACCCCAGGGCTCTCCATCCAACTTATTCTGCCTGGCCTAGGGTGCTCTCTGTAATCTGTCAGCCGCACCCTGCCCCACCAGGCATCCCTGCTGAATCTTTGCAAAGGGTGAGGTGCAGCATGACCCCCAGCACATTATCCCTGCTGCAGTGCACCACTTAGCTCTCCTGTGGTCAGTGGCCTTGAAGATTGTGCAGGCCCTTCATCCTTGCCATGGCAGGTGCCCTATGTGCTCCGTGCTGCACCCCAAATGTAACACGGCCAACCCCTTTCCTGCTTCTGCAGAATGTTGGACCGCCCTGCCTCCACTTTTTCCCCCCCCCCCCCGAACATCCCTCAGATCCTCTGCCAGGAACAGGCCTCTCAGCTCCCCCCATTCCCACACAGCATCCTGCTCCACCTCGCATCGGGGCCAGGGCTAGGGGATGGGGAGTCCCCTGGTGGTTCTGGCACTGACACCCAACCCCACCTTCAGGAATGCATCCTGTCCGGGATCATGTCGGTGAATGGGAAGAAGGTTTTGCACATGGATCGGAATCCCTACTATGGAGGGGAGAGCTCTTCTGTCACTCCCTTGGAGGAGGTGAGGGGATGTGACTGGGTGTGGGGGGTTGTGGATCTTTGCTTTGGGGGGGGGGCATTGCCCCAGAGGGGAGTGGATCTTGGGGCTGGTTGGGGGGGGAAGTGGTTGGATGGGAGAGAGGCTGGTTTGAAATGGGGGGTCCCCAAGAAGGAGGAGGTTTGAGCTGGGTGCTGGGTCAGTGGGTACTAACTTTCTCCCTGTCTCCCCCCAGCTGTATAAACGCTTTGGGCTTCCTGAGGGGCCCCCTGAGTCCATGGGGCGTGGCCGGGACTGGAACGTCGACCTGATCCCCAAATTCCTTATGGCCAATGGTAAGGGGGGGGGCTGGTTTGGGAGGAGGTGGGGTTCCAGGGTGTCGCTCCATCCTCCCCCTTAACCATCCCTGCTTCCTGCAGGCCAGCTGGTCAAGATGCTGCTGTACACAGAGGTGACACGATACCTGGATTTCAAGGTGGTTGAGGGCAGCTTCGTTTACAAGGGAGGGCAGATCTACAAGGTGCCCTCCACCGAGACGGAGGCTCTGGCGTCGAGTGAGTGACACCCCCCCCCACTGCTCTGGGACTCCCCTTAGATGGGCACTGATGTCGAGTGAGTGACCCCCATGGTGGAGGTGATGAGTGCCCTCCCCAGCCCTGTTTTCACCCCCCACACAGATCTCATGGGCATGTTTGAGAAGCGCCGATTCCGGAAGTTCCTTGTCTTTGTGGCCAATTTTGACGAGAATGACCCTCAGACACTGGAGGGGATTGACCCCCATGCTACCCCCATGCGGGAGGTCTACGAGCGTTTTGACCTGGGGCAGGATGTGATCGACTTCACTGGCCATGCGCTGGCCCTGTACCGCACGGATGAGTGAGTGAGCCTCAGCATCCCAGGCCCAGATCCGCTCTGGGACCGGCCTTGGGGCTTTCTGGGTGTGTGCCAGACCTCCGTGGCCACTGTCACTGGGGTCACCTCTTGGCTTCCCCTGTCCCCCCTCCCCCTGACTAACCCATGGAGCCTGAAGCTTCTTGTCATGCCAGGAGCCCCACAGCAAGTCCAGCTGAGTAGGACACCACAGAGAGGCTTGTACCCCTAAAGGGAGCCATGCACCCCCCCCCAGTGTCTTCAGAGACACTCAGCTGGGGGAGGTTAGTGCAGACAGTCCCCCTGGGGTCCCAGTACTTCAGCTTCTCCTTCCAGCAGCCTCTACCTAGCCCCCAGACCTTTGGTTTCCAGCTGGTCCCCCTGGTGGAGAAGGTGTCCGTGGTTATTAGCTCCTAGGTACTGGTTAGCTGAATGTTGTGTCCTGGGACTCCCCAAGGGTCTGAGCAGCCCAGCCACCTGGCATCGGTCACCCCGGTCTCTGCCTCCATTCACCGTACAGCACATGGGGAAACTGAGGCACACAGTACAGTCACATGAAACACTATGAAACCCTGCCCAACTCCAGGCTCCCTCCCCAGTCCTACTCCTGAGCCTCAGCCCTTTGTTAGCCTAGCCCTGGACTCCCAGGTCTGCCGCTCACTCCTGACCCGCAGCCCCCCCAGTTAGCCCAGCCTAGGCCTCACTCAGCTCTGCCAGTGACCCGCCAGTCTGTAGCCCAGCCCTTGTTCCATCTCTCCCCACAGTTACCTGGACCAGCCCTGCCTGGAGACCATTAACCGGATCAAGCTGTACAGCGAGTCGCTGGCGCGCTATGGGAAGAGCCCCTACCTCTACCCACTCTACGGGCTGGGGGAGCTGCCCCAAGGCTTCGCCAGGTCAGTAGTGGTGGGGCTGAGCCTGAAGGAGAAGGCAGGAGCCATGCAACGAGACTGGGGGGCGAACTACATTGTGGGGAAGTTGGGGTGGGGTGGGTGGGGCTGGGCTGGGCTAGGGGGAATGGCAGAATGCTTGGGGTGAGTGTCGCCTGGGATGCTGGAGGGTTGTCTTGCACTCGATATATTGGGCTGGGGTTGGGGGGGGGGTCCTGTGCATGGAGGAGCGAGTGAGTTCTGTTCCCAGGTGGATTGGGGTTGCAGGCACATCTGGGGTCTCTTCTAGTCTGTGGCCTGGGTGGTGCTGGAATCCCAATAGTGGGGGGCAGTGCCTGGTCTCCAAGGTCTCTGCCCCCCCAATTCCCCAGGCTCAGCGCGATCTATGGGGGTACCTACATGCTGAACAAACCTGTGGACGAGATCGTCATGGAGAATGGCCGGGTCGTGGGAGTCAGGTCGGAGGGGGAGGTGAGTGGCGGGGATGCACCTGGGGGGCGGGGCGTACAGCCCAGCAACCTGTGGCTGGTTGCACAGTGATTTGGAGGTTTGGGGATTTGGAGGCTGGGGGAAGGGGGGCACAGGCCTACGCCCTCAGTGGTTGCTCTCAGATCTACTGAGGAAGGAACCCCAGGCAGGCTTCTTTATTCAGCGGGGCGGGTGGGGGAAGCTGAGGGCAGAGCAAGAATGGAGGGAGGGGGGAGTCTGATTGCAGCTATCTGGTTTGGGAGGGTCTCAGCTCTCTCTGCTCTCAGGCATGGGGGGGGCTGAATTCCTGTGCTCCCCCGTCCCGCTCCACTCCTCCAGGTGGCACGGTGCAAGCAGCTGATCTGTGACCCCAGCTATGTGCCGGAGCGGGTGCGGCGAGCCGGCCGTGTCATCCGCGTCATCTGCATCCTTAACCACCCCGTGCGGAGCACGAGCGACGCCAACTCCTGCCAGATCATCATCCCCCAGAAGCAGCTGGGCCGCAAGTCAGGTCAGTGCTGGGTGTTGGCACGGGGCAGGGTGATACTGGGGCCTCCCTACCCCTGTCTGAGCATCCCTGGGGGGTCCCTGCGGTATCCCCAGCTCGGGGCCAGCAGAGATGCTGCGTACACTCCGTTGCAGCTGGTGTTGGTGCTCCCCAGGCTGAGTTGCGTCGGACAGCCCCCAGTGCCCGAGCTGTGAGCACCTGCGCTGCAGTGTCGTGCGGCGTTCTGGGCAGGGCGTGATGGAGCAGTTGGCTCTGGGTGTGGGCTGGCGGAATCTTGTGTAGACGCACCTCTGGGGGACCTGTGGCACAGGGTAGTCACAAGATGATATGAACACCCCCCAGATATCTATGTGTGCGTCATTTCCTGGGCTCACAACGTGGCGGCCCCTGGCAAGTTCATCGCCATCGCCAGCACCACTGTGGAGACGGCAGAGCCGGAGCGAGAGGTGGACCCGGCGCTGGACCTGCTGGAGCCCATAGAGCAGAAGTGAGGCGGGCGGGCCTGGGGACCCGGTGGGGGGCTGTTGTGTGGCTCCGTGAGCTGATGGGGGGGGGGAGTTGGGGGTGAAGACCCTGGTTGTGGGGTGTGCTAGCTGTGACTCACCCTTCCCACTCCTCCGACAGGTTTGTGGCCATCAGTGATTTGTACGAGCCCACTGATGATGGCTTGGAGAGCCAGGTAAGCCCCCATGGGTTTGCAACTCCCCCCTTCCCCATGCTAGTCTTCGCCATTGGAGCTGCTCTCTGGGGGTGGGGGTGTCTGGGGAAGCTGGTGTGGTTGGGGTTACGCTGCAGGGTGCTGGTGCCCTGGGGCTGCGGGGATATGAGGCAGCAGGAAAGGAGAAGGGAGTAATTATGTGATCCCCAGATGACGCTGCTCATCTTCCCCCTCCCAGATTTTCTGCTCTCGGTCCTACGACGCCACCACCCATTTTGAGACGACTTGCGACGACATCAAGGACATTTATCGGCGAGTGGCTGGCGCCGCCTTCGACTTCGAGAGCATGAAACGGCGCCAGAACGACGTCTTTGGGGAGGATGAGCAGTGACCCTCCCTCCCCCCAGCTGTGGGATCACCTGTGACCTCCTCCATCTCCATGGGGCTCATCCCCTCCCACAGAGGGCAGTGGGGCCAGCTGTGACTTCCCCCCCATCTCCACTGGGCAATGGGACCACCTCTGATTCTTCCCCTAGCTCCACCAGGTCTGGGGACCCCCCCAGGTGGCAATGGGACCATCTTTGAGGTTCCCCGTCTTCACGGGGCTTGTCTATCTCCCCCAGGGGCAGTGGGGCCAGCTGTGACTCTCCCCTCAGAGGCAGTGTGCCCCACATCTCCCTGGGGCTCTCTCCCTGCCCCTGTGTGGGGCAATGGGACCACCTGCAATTCTGCTATCTTTGTGGGCCACCCCATGGGGCAGTGAAGCCAGCTGTGACTCACCCCCCAGCCCTGGGACCACTCCTCCCCTCTCCAAGACTGGGACCAGGGGAGGCCCCCCCTTCCACCAGTCTGGCTGCCTAGCTGCTGGGGTGGGGCTCTGGGACTCCCCACTATGGGCTGTAATTTATTTAAATTATTGGTGACAGTTCCCTGCGTGTCTGTAAGGGGGGGCATGTCCTGAATAAAGTCACTTTGCGTCACCTATGCCTGCCTCCTGCCTGGGGGGTGGGGCCTGCACTGTCTTATTTTGTTCCCAATGTGACTATCTCCCCCATCCACCCCATGAGCCGAGGGACGGCCCTGGAGCACCATGTGGGTTCTGCTCCCTGCGCCATATAGCTTCACCCCTTCTGGGGTGGTCCCTGGCTTTGTCCTGTCCTTTCACACCACAGAGCCCACAGCTCCCCCCCCCCTCCACCCAGCAGCTCAGGCCCTTGTCCCCCCAAGAGCCAGGGACCCCTAGCCCAGAGCTCAGCCCCAGGTACCCCACAGTTAAAACCCCAAGCTTGGTTCCCCTTGAGCCTCCCTCCAGCCCTGGTCCTTGTTCCTCCATAGCCAGGGACCCTAGGCCAGAACTCAGTCCCAGGGCCCACACAGCCCCTCCCTTGTTCCTTCCCTGGGCCTCTCCTCATCCCTTGGCCCCAAGGCCCTCACAGACCTGGGTTTCTCAGCTAGCCTCTCTGTTGGAGTCCCCCCACCCCACCCCTTGCTATGGCCGGGTACAAGGAGGCAGCTAGTGAGGCCAGCCGAGCCCTGAGGCTGTTGAAGTGAGAGCACATGGAGCAGATGAGGCAGTGCATTGCTGAGGTGGGGAGCAGGGAGAACTGGGGGCCCCCCAGCAGTGTGGGGGGCAGGTGCTATCCAGAGATGTAGATCAAATTAGGCAGCCCCGAGGTAGGGGAGGGAAGGACAAGGGACCTCAGGCAGTTTGGGGAGGTCATAGGGGACCTTGAGAAGGAGGTCTCTAGTCTAGGGAATGTGGGGGCAGCAGATCCCTCCCCAGTGGTGAGGAAGGCACCTGAGGGGGGCAGCTGGGGGCAGAGGAGGGAAAGTGGTGGGACCTGGCAGGGACAGGCAGGATATGTTGTGGAGAGACAAGGGCTGAGGCTGTGCGGCTGCCATCCTGTGCCAGGCCAAGCTCCCCGGTTCCTCATGTCCTGTCCCCTGGCAGGAGACCATCATGAAGTAAGTTGAACATTGATAAGAAGTTCTTGGCTTATTAAAATGCAGTGGAAGCAGAACTGAAATCCAGCCCTGTGAGTAAGTGTGAGCAGGGAACCCAGGAGTCTGGGCTTCCAGCCCTCCTCCACACCCTCAACTGCTTTAACCACGAGACCCCACTTCTCTCCAGGTGCCATGGCCAGCACCCAGGAGCCCTGACTGCCTGCTCCAACCTTTAGACCCCCTTTCCCATTCAGAGGAGAGAACCCACAACTTCACCACCCTCTCCTGCCCCCAATGTTCTAATTACTAGACCCCACTCCCCTGCTGGTGCCATGGACAGAACTCGTGAACTACAGCAGAATTGCTCCATCTCCCCCCTAGTGGCTCCAACCAGGGGTACACAGAGGTCTTCTGGGAGGAGACATCAACACATTGAGGTAGCTGCCTAGCTTTACAGTGCATCAGTGTAGAGTAGAGTTTCATCCTGCCCTGTGCAGTGGACGCTGAAATGCAAGTGCAGTATTTCTGGTCCAGTTCTCACACTGGTTTGTACCTACGAGGCAGTAAAAGTGAGAGCAGCAGCAGCACAGCATCTTGGGAACAGGGGCCGTGACCCTGTTGTATTTTTAGGTCTAGTTTTGTGAGATGGAAAGTAGTCTGGAAAGGCTGAGAACGGCTGCTTTGGACCCCCTGGCCCTTCCACAGCCAGCGAGAGAACCCAGGAGTCCAGGCTCCCGGCTCTCAGTGTGTCTTCACCTCCCAGGCCTGGTGACCCTGAATCACATGAAGGCCAAGCAGGAGGCACTGGTGAACGAGCAAGAGAAGCAGTTGGCCAAGAAGAAGCAATACAAGGAGGCTGAGCTGAAGAAAGAAGGTAGTGGGGGTGAGGAGTGACAGTGGCCAAGGGTGCCATGGGATCCCAGGGGGAATGGTGCCCATGTGTGGTGGGTGCTGGGCTGTGGGCAAGCTGGAAGACCGACTGGTCTCTAGGGGGCGCCACAGGGGCAGACTGGGGGCATGGTGAGGTCTCTATGGGTGGGGGAGGGGATGGGGCAGTACTCAGGATGGAGGCCAGCCAATGGGCGCTGTGAGGAGCTGTCAGGGCAGGTTATGAGAGCATCCATGGGTGTGGGGGAGGAGGGCTGAATGGGGTGAGGATCTGAGGGGAAGTTGTGTGACGTTCCCCTCCTGCAATCTGGACTCATGAGCAATTGTATCACCCAAATTCTCCGCTCCTGGGCCCTGTCTTACCCTGTTTTGCTGTGGGAACCCCCACTCCAGAGGTGGAGACACTCATGGGACAGACCCCCAGCAAACACCCCCCAGTGCCAGATACAACCCTGGAAGCTACAGAATTGCAGGGTTTGGTGTTACCCTACCCATTGCACCCTGCCAGCTCGTTTACACTTATCTGTCAGTTTATCAGAGAAATTGGCATGCACCAGCCCTATTCCTCCAAGTGAGGTCTCTGCACACACCCAATCCACATGCACTGCTTCAGAGAAAACAAAAAGTTTGACTACAGTAGGATTATTAATAATAATAATAATAATAAATATATAATATAAATCCAAAGATTATAATGTCAAGAAGTGAATCACAATGAAATAAAGGATAACTCTTATTGTAAGCTAAGATCACTGTTCTAGTTTGTAAATTGAGGTTTCCGCATGGGTTGGCTATAACATGCCTCACTCCCAGAGTTGTGTTGTCCCCCATTGGTAGGTGCCAGTCCTTGGTGTTGCTTGAGAGCCAGGCTCCAGGGGAGCCCCCAGACAAAGGGGCTCTCTTTCTTTTAACAAGTTTCCTCAACAACCCATGGGGTCAAGTGATCGTCCATGTCCAGCAATGGGCCTGATCTTTCCCTCTTGAGCCAATGTGCTCAGGCCAGTCCATTGTTCCTGTGTGCATGCCTCCACTGGATGTGGAAACATAGTTTTGGGTTTGTGTGCATCCATTCAAGCCACATGAGACACACAGCTGGGGACATGATCTGGCAGAGTTTCGTATCTGTACACATGTATGATGCTGCAGGAAACATGCTACCCTAACAGTGATGGTTAATCTGTCATGAGCATTCCAGAAACACCTGACATGACAGACTTTACATCAGACCATACACAGCTACACTGTAAGGGTGAACGTGAATGATACACAGCTCACACCACAAGGGTATACAGCATGGGGTGAGCATGTCACAGAGTCAGGAGCAGGAGGTTCTCATTCCCCGTCTCCCCACAGAGCTGCCCCGCAAGAAGCACAAACTAGGACAGAATCTGGATATGGACAGCAGCTTCCTGCCAGATTGAGACTGTGCAATATGGATTCTCTCTGCCCTCACCCTATTCATCTCATTCCCCCCTGAATTGGCATGTGAGGTATGCCCCCCCTTACTCTGAGCACCCCATCCAGGAACCCAACTAACCTCTCCATCCAGTACCCATGGTCCCCCTCTCCCCACTGAGGTCCCTGCCCAGTACTCAGGGCGCAATCTGGCTCGCTGAGCAATGGTGATTCCATAACATGGCCTGGGGTGCCTGTCACCCAGTCTTCAGCATACACA
>ML685964.1:1121653-1183443 GCA_007922175.1 Pelusios castaneus
GGGGGGGGCAGAGAGGATGGTGGAGTATTGGGGGGCGGAGCAGAGAGGATGGTGGGATACATCAGTGCGGGAGGAGCAGAGAGGCCAGTGGGTTGCGGGGGGAGGGGGGGTGTGAGCAGAGAAGCTGGTGGGATATGGGAGAGCGGAGAAGATGGTGGGATATGCGGGAGGCGGGAGCAGAGAGGATGGTGGGCAAGCCTCTCACCTGGGATATGATCAGATCCTCCTTGATTTACATGAGCTGCTCCACCCCAGCTGACCTGGGGGGGGTGGGGGAAGGAAGGAGTCACAAGTGGGGGCAGTCACCCACCAGCTCCTCTGTCACATTCCTCCAGCCCCCTCATAGCCTGGCCTCTAAGCCACTCACTGCCCCCTGTGCCTCCCATCTGCTATCCCCACCCCAGGCCCATATGGCAGCCTCAGCCACCCACCAGTCTGACCCCCAGCCGATCCCCCACCTGAGCTCACTGAGATCCTTGAGCAGGATCTTGAGGACTTTCTGCAGGAACTGCTGCATGGTGTTCCCCTTCTTCATCTGGGGGCACCGGGTCAGGCTGGCACAGCTTCCCCGCTGCTTGCCCCCCCCACCCTTGTGTCAAGCTGGGACAGCACCCTTGCCACTTGCCCCCTGTGTCCCTTGTTGGCAGGGAAGGACTGTGTATAGGGGTGGAGATTGTCAAGGGTGCTCAGTTCGCTCTCCCCCCCCCAATTCATGTTTGGGAGGGGGTAGATGGAGAGATCTATAACCCAAGGGGGGGGGGTCTCTGCAGCCAGCAGGGGGAGAGAGTTCTCTGATGAGCCCTCATGCCCTGCCCTGGTGGTGGTGTCTAGCAATTATTTTTTGGGGTGGGTAGCAATCCCGTTGCCCTGCCCAACCCTTGACCACCCCAATTTTCTCTCTCCCCTTCCCAGATCTGATGAGAGATGTCCACCCTGGGAACGCAGCTCCTGGCATACGCCCTCCTTGAATTGTCTCAAGCCCTGTTGCTGGGAGACAATTGTGTATTTTACTGCTTGTGCCCTCGGTGAAATACACTTTCCTCTGGGCCCCACCTGGTGCTTGTCTCCCAGGGCACAGGGAGGGAGGGACCCCAGGAGTCCTGGCTTCCAATCCAGCCCTGCCCTCGCTGGAGCAGAGAGTTGAAGTGTTGTCGTTGTGTGGGGCGGGGGGCTGGCTTTATTTCCTGGTGGAATTATTGAATCAACCTCCCAGCATTTCCTCTGTTCCATGAACTGAGCAGGCTGAGCTCTGGGATCTTCCCCCAGGGCAGCCTTTAGTGAGGGGCCTTGGGGACTCCGGGGCGTCTCCTGGCTTTGGCTCCAGTCAGTAGCAAGTAGCTCTGTTCATTTTACCAAACTGTCCCTGCTCCCAGACTCTCAGCCACATTACCAGCTCCATGGCCATGTAGACCCGCCTGTGCTCTCAGCCAGCCTACTGCAAAAGGAAAGAAACAATCGGGCTAGGAGCTGTTAAATTCTCCATACAGTGGATTCTTAGCTGGGTTGTACTTCACAGGCTTGTATCTCGTCCAGATCACACCCATACCTTTGTTCCACAGCTTCCATTGTCAGGGTGTTGCCCCAGAGGTAGGACGCAGTAGCATTCCTGTTCCCTCCCATGTGGTGGTGACGCAGGACTTTCCTCTTTCCCTGTATAACTTGTATTGTTGATGGCCCTTGACTGGCCCTCAGTCAGGCTGGGCAGTGCTGAGGCTAACAGGTTTTAGATATGGAAATGTCACCCATTCATAATTTACAGTACAAAGCTAAGACACGTAGATGAGATTATCAGACTTGTCCAATGACACCTGACAAGGCAGAGCTGGCAGGATTTGGGGTCATTTTTGCAATCTCGAGCTCAGTGAGATTATAAAGGGTCACCGCTAATGCATAGACCTGGCCTGTAAATGCTGGGATCACCACTACAGCCTTGGCTTAAAAATGGGTGTCACGAAATGTCAAGTCTCACGCTGCAGGCTCCCAGGAGCCAGGGAAGCCGGTTCCTTTTCCTTCACTCCCTTCAACAAAGGAGTGCCCCCTGGTAGGAAGCCGCATGCGTGTCTTCTCCAGCTGGTCTTGTGGTGGCTGAGTCTTTCAAGCCAGCCGGGGAGGAAAGGCTGCCAAATACAAACTGCTCTCTCTGCTGTGGCTGTAGACGTGTACGTTAAGTTAACTAACTGCGGCGGGCGGGGGGGTGTCTACTGGCCTGCCAGTGCTGGTAGAAATCCAGTCTAAGCCTCTCTTTCTACATGGGAAAGAAACCTTCCTCTGGACAAGAAAATAAACCTTTCTCGGTAAGCAGAGAGCAAACCTGACCAGGGCAATTTGGACGTTGTTATCCAAGTTGGAGGAGTGCTGGATTTTAACCTAGGCCTTTCCCCCCAGCTCAGACTCAAGTCCCTGCCACTTAGTGAATTAGGCGGGGAAAGTTGTTTTCCTGAGTTCAAGCTTCGCTGCAGGGGCCAAGTGTTTCACAGAACACCTTCCTCAGGGCAGAGAATGATCACAGCATCTCTCAGCAAATTACCAAACCTCAGTAGTGTTTAGTGGGTGGGTGGGTGTCTGTTTCCCTAAGATCTGATTAAACGATGGGAAAACTGTCATGCCATCCCTGCAAGAGGAGACCGCGTTACAGTCCTCACCTACTGGCAGGGGGGGAGGGGAGGCTGCTCACCCACGGTCAGTGCATGGCCCAGGAGCAAGCTGGCCAGCCCTAGACTGAGCCCAACTGGGCTCAACCCTCACCCTTACCCCCCTCACTGGGGCTATGTCTACATTTGTGAATTTAAGTCGACTTTAACGTCAACTTAGTTGTGTCCACACTTAAAAATAAAGTTGACTTAAAGGGGAACTTAGAAAGTCGATCTAGAGCGTCCACACTGGATGCTCTAGGTCGACTTTGTGGGGCTAGGGGGACCTAGGGCAGGTCCACAGGGGCAGGGGGGGGCACCCCTTGCCCAATGCCAGGGGGCTCAGCCTTTGCCCCATTGTACCTAGGTAAAATGGGGCAAAGGGGGTCAGGGACCCTGGGCATTGGTGTAGCCCTGGGGTAGCCCTAAGTCGACTTAGGGCTACCCCATGGCTACACTGGCTTAAGTCGACTCTAGGGAGTCGACTTAAGCCTTAGGTCTACTAGAAAGCAGGTTTAATAAAGTCGACTTAATTTTCATTAAGTCGACTTTATTTTCCTTAAGTCGACTTAAGGAAACTGTAGTGTAGACGCAGGGTAAATTAAGTCGACTTAAGCAAGCTTAAGTCGACTTAATTTACCAGTGTAGATGCAGCCTGGGTGCCTGGGTCCCAAGGCAAAAGGGGGCTGGGGACTGTGAAGACCCTGGCCCTCCCCCTTCCTTGATGCCTGGGTCCTGTTCCCCTTCCCTGCTTCCCACAGCTGCAAACACAGGGGTACTGGCCTCTCATGGAAATGATGGGGACATGCACTCAGCTGCAGCTTCCCTTTGGCTTGGGAGGCGGGGCGGACTAGCTGCTCTAATACATTTCCAAGTGTACAAACCTTCGGCTTGCCCCAATGGAGGTAACTGGTTTCCCCACTTGCCTCCTAGTAGCATCTGTGAGATTTTCCAACTGCTAGCTGCTCGCACTCTGGTGTTCTTGCCAGGAGGCCTTCAAGCTCTGCATCTCTGAGCCCTGGAATGGGTCTGAATTCCCATCCTGCCTCTCTTTTCCCCGGGGCCTGACAGCTGAGGAATCTGAGTTATTACAGTTCCAAAATGTGAGTCCTAGATAGCAACTGTCTGCCAGATCCTTGCACTCTGTGTCTGTGACAGTCTAGATCTGGCTGGATCAAGTCACTCACATGGATTTAGTCTTGATTCATTTTTGCCATTTCCATTAAATCTACTACTAAGATCTTGATATATGTGGTGATCAGACAACCAGTTGAACTCCCCAACATACTTCTCTTGTTTAATACATGAGATAGTTTTAAAATGCAAAAAGCATTGAGGTAATTTTTCTTTACATAGTCAGCACATTTAAGGTAGGTTTATTTAACTAACAGCATATTTAAAATGCTGTTTCTGCACATTTTTAATTGAATTCCAATTTCCAGCCAAACAGAGCTTGATATGGTCCCTGGAAAGGAACTCATCATCTTGGAAATAAGAAACTCAACACCTAGCATTTCCTAACATCATAAAAAGTTAAAATTAAGAATTGGAAGCAAGGTATGTTGAATTGTATCTGGGTTTAAATAAATGGGCACAGACCTAGGGTATCTTTCTGGTTATGTCCCCACCATAGCATTAAGGCTGTCTGGAGTTAGCTGCAATTCAACATACTTTAATGGTTATGATGAACCAATGAGACTGAACTCTAGAAAAGTAACCAGGAAGTATATGTGAAAAAGCACCTTAAAAGCACTGCTTGAAATCAAGGTTTCCTCCTTGCCCTTTAAAATGGATGATTTTTTTTAGATTCCAAGGCCAGGCAGGCCCACTGTGGCCATCTAATTTGACCCCTGTATCACACAGGTCAGAGACCTGCCCCACAATAATTCCTAGAGCGGATCTTTTAGAAAAACCTCCAATGTAGCTTTAAAGGTTACCAGGGACAGAGAACCCACTATGGTCTTTGTAAATTGTTCCAATTGTTCATTATGCTTACTCTTAAGAAATATACCTACAATTTATTTCCAGTCTGAATTTTGTATGTGTTACTATTGATATTATAGTATTAATAACCCAAGATGAGGGTTATTGTGGTATGCACATTATTAGCAGCTTTGTGGTAGAGTTCAGGGCACTGTTATAGTGTGCACATTATTAGGAACGTTATGGTAGCTGAAAGTCAAGTCAAACTCTTGTTAAATGATGCACATTATTAGCAGGAAAACAAACAGAGTCCTGTTGCACTTTTAAAGACTAACAGATTTATTTATCACATGAGCTTTCATGGGAGAAAATCCCACTTCATCAGATGCTTTGAAGATCTTCCGACGAAGTGGGATTTTTCTCCCACAAAAGCGCGTGCAATAAATAAATCTCTTAGTCTTTAAAAGTGCCACAGGACTCTGTTTGTTTTTCTGCAATAGACTAACACGGCTACTGGAACATTATTAGCAGGGTTACGGTAACTGAGACCGGCGCTCCATTATCATATGCACGTTTATTAGCGATATTACGGTAACTGAGATCAGCGCCCCATTACAATATGTTATTAGTAAGATTAAGGTAGCTGACATATAGGGAAGGGTCCCATATTATGCCGAGCGCTGCACAGACCATAAGAAGAGACCCCCTCCCACCCCGCCAGAGAAGCTCCTAGAGGGCCGGGGACAGCCGAATGAAGGGCCCACGGTTGCCCTACAGGTCCGAGGCAGAGCCAGGGCGAGAAGAACCCAGGAGTCCTGGCTCCCCGTTTCCCTTCCTAAACCACTAACTAGCCCCTTCTCTCCACCCGCCCAGCCATGAAAACCCAGGAGTCCTGGAGGATCCCAGCCGCACCCTGTAGTCCTAACCACTACTCCCTCCTCCCCTCCCAGAGCAGGAAAGAGAACCCAAGAGTCTTGGCTCCCAAGTGGGTGGGCGATGCCCCTCATAGACACCAGGTGGCAGCAGCGACACTCTCTTTCACCAGAGCAGCCAGCCCCAAAAGCTCAGTCCAGCCCCACCCCATGGCGAGCCGGGCGGGGATGGGGGGTAGGGCCGGACTCCTGGGTTCCTTGGTCCTTCCAGGGTATTTTCCCCTGATGATTTTGCGAAAACGCCTTAAAAGGAGATAAACAAGTGTCACTTGGTGCTAGCAGACCTAACTTCCCCGGCCCTGCACGGGCACTCTCCTGCCCGGGGCGTGGGGGGCACACTATTCATGTTCACACCACCTTTGCACACACACACCCTCCCCCGGCAGACTCACCCTGTCGTTGCACATCCCCTCCAGCGCCCGGGTCACATTGCCCCAGCTTGGCATCCTCACTCCACTTGGTACACCCACCCCTGAGTAGACCTTGCACGCGGCCGCCCGCCCTTTGCACACTTGTGCACACGCTCAGTGCCTTGCTGGGCACACCCCCGCGAGCTCCCTCACACCCTTGGCCTGGCTGCAGTCGTGGCACGTGCCCAGCCCGGCTCGGTAGCCGCATCTGGTTCCTATAAGCAGCTCCTGGGTTTCGGTTTCAGTTGTTTACACAGCCGGGCAGGGTGGGGAATTGGTGCCACTCCAGGCTCCCCCTGTCAGCCCGCAGGGCCCCAGACCAAGCCCCAAATAGTCCCCCGACCCCCAGACAGCCCAGCCCCTGCCCTCCAAGCGGCTCTGGGACACCAGTCCATACAGTCCACGCCCCCCCGGCCCCGACCGCCAGCCCAGCCCCCCAACCACTGCCCCCCCCCCGGTGAGTCACAGGCAGAGAATGAGCGAAACGGGTTTTATAGCAAAGGGCCGAAACTGCCAGTAAGAGACGGGGGAGGCAGGGCTGGGGAGCAGAGAGAGATGGCGACTCTGCGTCCCCTGACTTGCACCCCATCCCCCCAAATCCCCCCACGTGTCTCTCTATATCGGCAGATTCCCCCCTTCGCATTCCCCCAGGTTCTGGTGCTGCGACACCCCCCAACTTCCAGCCTCTTCTTTGCCCCCTTAGTCCCCAGCTCCGTTCTCTCCCTTCTTGCCCCACCACTGGCTGCCCTGTCCCTTCCGCCTCCCGTGCCCATGGGGCGTTGCCATGGCGTCCAGTCCATCCACTGTCTCCTCGCTCTGTCACCATGGAAACGCGCCCGGGTGCAGTGATGGCAGCATGTACTGATTTTCCCCCTTCTCCCTGAAATGGGGGAGCCCTGCAGGGAGGGGGTTGGGGGAGAGGAGCAATGGGGAGGTTGGATAGGCGTTTGGGGGAACGGGTTTTGGGGGTGTCGGGGGCTCTTCATGTGGATGTGGATCCCTATACCCCTGGGTTCTGCTCTCCCCACAGGGGGGCGCTAGGTGCCAACTGGGATATTAGGGGGCTGTGGGTCAGAAGTGAGGAGCACTGGCAGGACTGGGCCAGCAAGTGCCTGCTGCTTGGGAGTGAAAGACAGAACCCAGGAGTCCTGCGTGGCCCAGCCCCCCTCCCCCTCCGCCTTTGCTCCAGGGTGTGTCCCCTTCTGCCCCTAGGACTGACAGTGTTTTCCATAGGGCTGCACCCCCTAAATTGTGCCCCTTCCCCCGCAGTGTGATGGTGGCCTGCACATGCTTGCTATCTGCATGGGAGCCTCTTCCAGTCTCAGTGGACAGGGTGTGTGAAGATGCCTTGCACACTCAAGTATCAGTGTGTAAGGGTGTCAGAAGCCTTTGCACTCATGTTCTGGTGTGAATGAAAAGGACTTGCAAACGTGTGTATAAGGCCCTTTGCACACATAGTGTGTTAGCCCCTTACACATTCAGCAAACAGTGTGTGTAAAAGTGCCTCACACCCTCAATACGTGTATATGAACTCCTTGCACACTCAAGGTGCCAGGTACATATGAATGTCTTAACAGTCATGGTGCGTGAGAGCACCTTGCACAGCCAACCGTGTGTGTGAAAACACCTTTACACACAGTCAGTATAAAATATTCCCTTCCACACGCGAGTCCTGCCTTGCACACTCAGGGCACGCATGAATCCCTGGCACATTCAACCCCGCGGCTCCAGCCAGCGGCCGCGGGGCTGCAATGAATGATTGGGCCGATCCATTGTTGCAGTGGGGGGCGCTCAGGGGACCAGGGCGGGGCACTTGTCTGGCCGCCCCATCTTCCGGAAAGGGGATCTGGGGGCAGCAGGGGAGGGAGGGATCAAGGTCTCTGGGCGTGGGCCCTGGGGGTCCCCATCCCAGCTTCTCATTGCCTCCCCCTGCCCCTCAATGGTGCAGTCCGCGTTTAAAGGGCCTGGCTGGGCGGGGAGGGGTAGAGCCGGAGAGGGGTGCGCGGCTGCAGCTGCAGGTAGAGCCGGGGCGAAGGGGGTCGGTGCATGGGGGCAACGAGGGGTCTCCGTACACTGGGGGTTGGGAAGCTTCCTCAGGGTCGGTGCACGGGGGGGAATGAGGGGGCTCGGTGCATGGGGCGTTAGGGAGGAGGCTGCGTGTGTGGGGCTCAGTTTGCATTTGGGAAGTCCACCAAGATCAGTGCTTTGGGTGTGTGTGTGATGGGGGGGGTTAGGGCACGAAGGGGGCTCGGTGCAAAGGGGTGTTTGCCTCGGGGTGGGGAGGGCCAGAGATTTGGGGATCATGGACTGGGGGGCTGAGTGCATTGGGGTGTGGAAACCCCAGGATTGGAGCAGGGAAGATGGGGTGTACATTGGGGGCTTGGTGGCTGGGCAGGGGCAGGCCCCTGATCAGGTTATGGAGGAAGGATTTGGGGGATGGGTGCATCCCCCATTCTACAGGGACCCCTTGTCAACATTGCAGTGTTGCCCCTCTGCCTGTTGTGATGGGTGTGTGTGTGTGTACTCTAATTGTCCAGTGAAGGGGTCACTCAGTCAGGGTGTTGCCTAGGGGGCAGAGCTAGGGGTACTATTCAAAGCTGTTGGTCATTCTCCCCCCTCCCCCCCCAGCTGTCAGAGCCCCCTATTCTCCCTGGAGAGTGAACTACTTATTGCAGTCTGTCACTGGACAGATGGGGGGTGGACAGATGGACCAAGTGCCATTTTCAGAAACCTGCATTGGCCCTGACCCTCAGAGGCCAATAAACTGGGTTAGAGTGGTGAGGACTGGGAGCCAGGACTCCTGGGTTCTCTCATTAGCTGTGGAAGGGAAGAGGGGTCTAGTGGTTAGAGCAGGAGAACTCCTGAGTTCTTTCCTCAGCTCTAGGAGGGGAGTGGGTCTGGGTCTGGGTGGGGGACATGGAGTCAGGACTCCTGGGTTCTCTCTGTTCACAGCGATGTCTCTGCAGGGGAACAGGTGGCCATTTCCCTGCAGATCCCTGGTTGGGGGGGATGGGGACAGTTTAGGAGTAGGGGGTGCCTGTTTTTTTTCTGTCCTGCCTCTTGTCTGGGGCTGCTTGGGGAGGAGGAGGTGTTAGCTCCTTCCTCTCAGCTTCCTCTTTTGGAGGGAGACAAAAGCTGTGGGGTGGGGCAGGTGGTGGGTGATTGGACAGGGGGCTGAGAAAGCCATGGGGCACATCTAAAGGTGTGGGGGGGGGGGGAAGGGGAGAAATTCAGCCCTAGGGACTCTGTGGACACTGACTGATTTTAGGGGAAAGTGTTTGGGGATGGGTGAGCTGTGAGGTTGAGGGAAAAGCTGAAGTGTATTGTATAGAGTGGTTAGGGGGCTGAAATGAGCTATTGAGCCAGACTGGAAGGGAAGATTGGGGCTGGTGTGAGGTGTATAGGCTAGGGTGGAGGCCATGGGGCAGGAGTAGTGGGCTTTGCCTTGGAGGAAGGTGGGGGGCCCTGACCCTTCTCTTTCTGAGATCAGCTTGGGGGTATGCTGCTTAAAGTGGTTCTCTTGTGCCCCCCAGCCTCACCTCTGCTCCCCCTGGTCCTCTTCACCTCCTCTCCTGGCTCTAGGAGGCAGCACTGGGGTCCCATCCCCATCCAGACTGGGGGGGCAGCCCCATCCTCAGCTGTTGCACTCTTCAGCTCAGGGGAGAGGTAGATGGGGCAACGCTGAGGGGGCTTCAGCCACCCCTGGTCATTGAAAGGTGGGGCCCGGTTTTCAGGTGCTCTTTGAGCTCTGAGGGTGGGGTGTGATTGGGATGGGGTGGGACTGCCACCTGTGGGGTGTGATGTGGAAGGTCCTAGGGTGTGTTGGGGGGGCTGTGGGGCATATTTTGCTGGGGGATCCTCTGACCCATCCCCATCTCAGAACTGCCCTCCAGATGCCCATTCTGCCCTTGTGCATTGCATGTGCAGTGAAGTGGGGAAATGAGCCCCCATCTCAGATTCCCAGTTGCTGCAGGGGAGAGGGTGTTTTGACTCGTTGCTCAGGGTGCTAATGAGGCATGTGGGGAGTGCTAAGTGGGGGTGTCTAGTGAGGGCACTGGGGGTGGGGTTGATTGGCAGTTGAGGCCTCTGTCCTCAGCACCCAGTGGGGAGAGAGCAGAATGGGGGAGGTTGGAGTTCAGGGGAGCTGGGCCAAGGAGGTAAAGCAGTCTGGAGATAGGGTCAGGGGGTCAGTTATGAAGGGATGAGGTGGGATTGGTTGTCCTTAGGTGCAGGAGTTGGGGGAAGTCAGCTGTGGGTGGGATTGGCCAGGGGTGTGTGACAGGCTGAGGGCTGATGAGTCACCAGGGGGAGAATTTAGAAAGCTGGGGACAGGAGATCAACTGGGGGGATAGGTGTTGGGGGCTATGGGGAAGTGGGACCTGGGTCTCTAGCCTGGGGAAGGTCCTCCTCCAGCTAACACCCATCTCTCCCCCTGCCCAGGCCTGCTGCCCCCAAGCATCTGACAATGGCCCCCCCCACTGCTGCTGGGGGCCCTGGCTCTGCTCCTGCTGCTCCCCCCGGCCTGGCCAGGCCCCCCAGTATCACCACCTGCTCCCTCTGCGGCCCGGGCCTCCTTCGTGGTGCCAGACGGAGGGCTGACACACCTAGCCGTGCACCGTGAGACAGGCGAGGTCTTCGCTGGGGCCATCAACCGGATCTACAAGCTCTCAGCCAACCTGAGCCGGCTGCGAGAGCACCAGACTGGGCCAGTGTCTGATGATGCCCGCTGCTACCCTCCGCCCGCTGTGCGGCTCTGTCATTACCCGCTGGCCCTGGCCGACAACGTCAACAAGCTGCTACTGCTGGACTACGCTGGTGGGCGGCTGGTGGCCTGTGGAAGCGTGTGGCAGGGTGTCTGCCAATTGCTGCGCCTGGGGGACCTGGCCAAGGTGGGCGAGCCGCATCAGCGCAAGGAGCACTACCTATCAGGCGGGCGCGAGGCTGACGCCATGGCCGGCGTTATCCTGGAGCGGCCTGGCCAGCCCAGCCAGCTCTTCGTGGGCACCTCGGTGGAGGGGCGCTCTGAGTACTTCCCCACCCTGTCCAGCCGACACCTGGCTCCCGACCCTACCAGCCCCGACATGTTCAGCCTGGTCTACCAGGATGAGTTTGTCTCCTCCCAGGTCAAGGTGCCATCTGACACCCTCTCGCTCCACCCGGCCTTTGATATCTACTACGTCTCAGCCTTCGTCTCCGGCGCCTTTGTTTACTTCCTCACCCTCCAGCTGGACACCCAGCAGACAGCCCTGGAGGGGCCGGGGGGAGGTCCTGGCAGCGGGGTGGCTGGGAGCAACCCTGTGGGCGAGCGTTTCTTCTCCTCCAAGATTGTGCGGCTGTGCACTGGTGATGCTGAGTTCTACTCTTATGTGGAGTTCCCTCTGGGCTGTGCCCATGCCGGCGTGGAGTATCGTCTGGTTCAGGCTGCCCGACTGGCCAAAGCTGGCCGCCGGCTGGCGCAGGCGCTGGGGCTGGCTGAGGGGCAAGACATACTGTATGCTGCCTTCTCCCAGGGCCAGAAGAATCGGGCGGCACCACCGCGCCAGAGCCTGCTTTGCCTCTTCACACTAGATGAAGTCAACCGGCGCATCCAGGAGCGCATCCAGAGCTGCTACCGCGGCGAGGGGCACCTCTCCCTGCCCTGGCTGCTCAACAAGGAGCTGCCCTGCATCAACACGGTACAGGGGGACCCAGGCGTCTGGGAGCCGAACCGCACTCCTGGCTCTAAGCTCTGAGGCCTGGCTCCCCTCCCAGATCTGGGGAGAGAACCCAGAGTGCTGGTTCTCAGCAACCCCTTCCCCCAGCTAGGCCCAGCTCACTGCCCATATCTAGGGAGAGTTGGTAGGGGCTGGAGGTGATGAGAAGGGATGGCGAGCTGGGATATGTTGGGGGGTTGGAGGAGGTGAGGGATGGTGTGCGTTGAGGGTGGGTGGAGGCTGTACCCCAGTTGCTGCTAACTCTCCTTATTCCTTTCCTCTGTCCCAGCCCATGCAGATTAATGGTAATTTCTGTGGGCTGGTGCTGAACCAGCCCTTGGGGGGGACTGCAAGTCCTGGAGGGGCTCCCCCTGCTGGCTGAGCGCAGTGAGGGGCTAGCCAGTGTTGCTGCTTACACCTACCAGGGCCACTCTGTCGTCTTCCTGGGCACCCGCGCTGGCACCCTCAAGAAGGTGGGACATGTGCATGGGTATGGGGGGCAAAGGGGGACTCTGTCCATCTGCACCCAGTAACACCTGCCTCACCCCGGAAAGGAAGGTACCTCCCCCTGCTAGAATTGGGGTTGTCCCAATGTGGGGCAGAATCTCTCTCTGTATCTGTCCCCCCCCCAACTCTGCCAATGCTCCTCACTCCCGACCCGGTGCCCCCATGGTCTCCCCCACCCCTCTGGGCAGCTTGGGGGTTGTGGAAGTGAAGGAGGGGGAACCCTGACATCTCCCTTTCCTGCCCTGCTAATGTTGAATGGGCCATGCTGCTGAGCAGTACCTTGTGGGGATGGGCTGCCACCCCCATCCCACTCCACCAGTGTCACTTACTCTCCACCCACAGCCCCCACTCTGCAGACAGCTGATGTGGGGTGGGCACAGCAGGGACAAAGGAGCCTATGGGGGGCAGAAATAGGGCAGCCCCAGGGGTGGAGCAACCTCTGAGTTTGGGGGGGGCCCCTGCCTGCCCAGAATGGAGGGCATCTGGGAAACCCCCCCACTGAGGGTGTAAATGGCTGCTGGGGTCCTTTGGGACCTGGCCAGATTCTGCTGCTTCCAAGATCTATAACCACCAACATGGAGCCGAGGGCAGTGCTAGATGGGGGCTGCGGGTTGGGAGTGGGGATACCAGCAGAGCTGTGGGGGAAGCCTGGGGTTGGGCAGGCCGGAGCCTGTGGGTCAGAAGTGGAGGGTACCCGAAGAGCTGGGTGGAATTTATAAAATCTGCCAGCAAAGCCAGTTCAGCGCCATGGGGCGTGGTCCCCTTCCCCGCCCCATCTCCCCACAAACCAGCCAGTTCCTTCCAAACTGGCTCTTAAAAGCCAACATCAAAGGGTGGCAGATTTGGGTGGAAAATGCTGAGTTCAGGGCAAAACCGTCTGGGCAACAGTTAACCCCAGAGTCACTATGCTGTGGAGAAGGGACGCTGCCCCTCATTATTGACTTGCAGCCTCTGCCTGCCGAGCCCAGGGCCCCCCTGCTGGTGCCCCTCACTCCTGACCCACAGCCCCTACCCAGCACTGGGCTCCCCCCCCCACCCCCATCCACTTTCCCTTCCAGCTGCGATGCCTGGGGGATCCCAGGAGGCGGTGTCTGGAGTGTTAGGCTGGCTGCTCCAGCCCTGACCTAGGGAATTGGGTAATGGAGGGCGGGGAGGTCTAGCCATGTCTGGCTCTGAACTACTGACCCCCCAGGGGGCTGTGACCCCTGACATATTGTAAATGGGGCAAATTCAATTAGGCCAGTGGGAAGGGGAGATGGGAGGGGCTGGGGGGGCTCTAGGATGGGAAGGGGTCTGTGCTAGGGTCTGGGGGGAGGTGATTCCTGTCCCTCTGCCCCCTCTCCTCCCTTTCCCACACAGACACTGGCTCCCTTGTCAGAGATCCCAGCTCCTCCTGCTAGCTGACCCTGGGGGCTCCCTGCCCCCAGCTCTGAAAGGGTCCTTTGTCCTGGGGGACTCTGGGATCCCACCAACCTGTGAGGGTAGATCTGATCAGACCCCCCATCCTTATGGGGGTGCATTGGGGTCCTTGCTAGTGGGGATGGGAACATTCTGCCAGTCGGGGTGGGGCAGGTCCCTCTAAGTGGGATGGGGACTGGCGGGTGGGGGAGACATGGATGCTGGTCTCCCCTCCCCCCACAGGTTCGTGCTGTAAGCGTGGAGGTCTCCAGGAGTGCTGGGGGGCATTGGGGCATCTCTTTCACAGCTCTCCCCCCAGGTGCGGGTGGACGGTCCCCAGGATGTCCGTCTCTACGAGTCGGTGCCCGTGGTTCCTGGGCAGCCCCTGCTGCGGGATATGGAGCTGAGCCCTGACCAGAGACACCTCTACATGCTGAGCCGTGGAGAGGTGGGGCCAGAGGCAGGGAGCTGAGGTGGGATGGGGATGAGAAAGAAGAGAGGGCACTAGGAAAGGAACCAGGGGAGAAGTAGGGGATTGGATGGGTGCTGGGAAGTAAGGTTGAGGAAGGGAGAGGAACAGGTGGAAGAGGCTGCTGTGGGGGAGAAGACTTGGCTGCCCCCAAGTGTTAACCCCTTTTCTGCCAGGTGGTGCAGCTGCCAGTGGAGACATGTGGCCAGTACCCCACTTGTGATGCCTGCCTGGGCTCTGGGGACCCTCATTGTGGCTGGTGCGTCCTGCACAGCAGGTGAGACATCCCCTCCAGTGCCATCCCTGCCCCCTTCCTGCCTGCCGCCCCCCACCTGCTCTAACCATCAGACCCTGTTCACCTCTCAGAGCCAAGGGAGAACCCAGGCATCCGAGCTCCCAGCCTAGCCAGGGATCTCCCTTGTGTGTACAGGGTTCTGGGGGTGTCCCCAGCCTGTTGGAGAAATCTGTCCCCCTCCATGCCCCCTTACTGCAGGGTCCTGGCTGAGCCTCCCTATCCCTTGTCAGGAGTCTCATGCATCTGATCCTATTAAACCTCCTGGCCCAGAGCTGGGGGGTGCAGAGCCTTGAGGGGTTGGAAAGTCTGGGGGAAGGGATATGGGGTCTCTGAGGGGTTGGGGGGCCATGACCAGAGCTGGCAGCTCCAACACAGGGACCTGTAATAAATTAGCTCTCCCATGCCCCTGCAGATGTTGACTGTGGGGGGATTAGTCTTATTCAATGCCCACCCAAAAAGGCACCAACTACATCCATCCCTCCCTCATCACACTCTGTAGGGGGAGGGGATGGAGCAGCCCTACTCCCCTCTACCACCTCTCTGGATTCGCACCTCCCTGCTTAATATAGAAACTGCTGAGACAGCTGAGACACGAGGTGAGGTGATGCCCTCCCCCAGATGGCGGTGAAGCAGAGATCAGCCTCTGTCCCAACCCATAGATCTGCTGATGCCCCTCACTCCTGACCTGCAGCCCTTGGTCAGTCCATCCCTGAGCTCCCCCTCTAGCTCTGCTGGTGCTCCTCACTCCCGACATGCAACCCTCTAGTTGATAGGGGGATCTGAGCCCGTCCTGGGAGCTGCCAGCACCGGATGCTTTATCCCCGGCTCCCCTGGATCCTGCGCTAATGAGTCCCAGGGGTGGAAGTGACTGGCTGGTTAATGAACTCTCTGGGCTGGCTCCCTCCCACCCCGTGAGCTCCCCTATAACAGTGCCAGTCTGGCACAGCAAGTGGGGGTGGGGGCCTCATCTGTGCCTGACCCTCCCCTTCACTCCCGCAGATGCTGCCGGGAGAGTGAATGCCCCTGGGCTCTGGAGCCCCACCACTTCACGGCCATCCTGGACCTGTGCCTCCGGCTGGTGGTAGAGCCAAATAACGTGTCTGTCACTGCACCCAGCATCCTGGTGCGTGGGGCAGGGGGCGGCTGCCTGGATTCCTTGCTTGGGAGGTTGGGGGCCAGAAATGGACAGCCCCTCAACCCTGTCTCTGTGGCGTGAGGGGGTGATGGCATCCTGCCCCCCATCTCTGGGGGAGAGGATCCTCTCCCTCTCTTGACCCCCTTTCTCTATGGGTTTAGCTGCAGCTGACGGTGCAGAATGCCCCGGACCTGGGGCCAGGTGTGGCCTGCTCTTTCGAGGGCCTGGGGCAGAGCGAGGCACAGGTGCTGCCCGGGGGGGCTGGTCCACTGCCTGTCACCTCCTCCCAAGGAGTTGCCCCCTGTTCCTGGCCCCCAAGGTGAGTGGGTGGCAGGGCATGGGCATGAGAGTTCAAAGGGCAGAGTTGGGGCCGACAGGATGGAGAGGGAGGTTGTGGTGGGGGAAGGACAGGAACATGTTGGGTGTTGGGGTGTAGGACAGGGCAAAGGTCAGACTTGGGGCTGAGGCCAAGGTGCACAGTTGGGGGTCACAGGGCAAAGTCGGGGTGAGGCAGTTAGTGTAAGGGTGTGGGGCAGGGTCTCCCTGCTGAGGGGGGTTCAGCCCTGACCCCCATGATGCTGTCCCCTCCATCCTCACAGGTGAGGCACGTGCTGTGCAACTTCAACTCCGGTCGCTTGAGACGGGGATGGAATTTGTTGGCGCTGACTTCATCTTCTACAACTGCAGCCTCCTCCCCTCGTGAGTCCTGGCCCCCTTCTTGGCTGCTGCCAGTGCCCAGCTAGCCCAGCCCTGGGCTCCCCCTCACTCCGGATTCATATCCTCCCTGCGCTCTGGCAGTGACAAGGAAGGGTGGGAATGGGACCGTCTGTTTCTTGCCTTGGGGTCAGGCAGATGGTTCCTTGCTGGGGCCTGGAACAGCTGATAGAATCCCTGCCCCCATCCGTCCCCCCAAACACAAAGGGGTGGGGGAGGGGCAGCAGTGCCAGCATTGTCCTGCTGCTGCAGGGGAACAATGGGTCCGGAAAGGGGTGGGGGATGCCCCACATCCGGGCATGGGGGCGATTGGGTGGAGGAGGGGGAGATCCCCCCCATTAACCCTTTGTTTCCCTCCCCAGATGTCTGTCCTGTGTGAGGAGCCAATACCCCTGCCAGTGGTGCAAATATAGACATGTCTGTACCCATGATCCCAGTGAGTGCGCCTTTGCTGAGGGCCGGGTCAGCACTTCTGAGGTGGGTCCCCACTCCCCAGAGGGGCCATGCTCTGTCGCCGAGTGAGGGGTCCCCATATAACCAGCTCCCTGCCCCACCCCAGAGGCAGCTGGATCTTGTGCTCTGGGTTAGATCCCTGCCTTAGCTGAGGGGGAGGGAGTGGCAGATGTCAGACTGTGGGGTTGCGTACCCTTAATGGAGGGTAATTGGCTGTGGCTGGGGCCGCCTAGGTCCTGCTGGCGGGATCGATGGGAGTGGAAGGGGGGCGAGCGGCTGGATCGATGTGCCCAGTGGTGCCCTGTGGTCAGGATAATTGATAGCGCCGGAGCTGCGGCTTGGAGCCGTGGCTTTAGACAATGCCCAGGGCGGGGTGAGAACTGGCCTGCTCTATAAGCTCGGGATTCTCTCAGCCACTTCCCCTAAATCAGCGTCTAACAAGGTGGGGAACCCAGGGGCTGTGGGTCGGGGTTGAGGGGCACCGGGAGAGCTGGGGGCAGAGCCAGGCTGGCAGGGGTCAGGGGTTTGGGTCACTGGCAGAGCTGGGGTGCAGAGCCAGGCTGGCAGAGGTGGGGGGTGAGCGGCACCGGCAGAACTGGGAGGGGGAAGTGGCTTGGGGCCATTTCCATTATTGCGGCTGTCCCGCACCCCCACCAGCACAGCCCCTCCCCCACCAAGTAACAAACCAGCTGCGGTTGCCATGGCAGCTGCCAGAGACCGGCAGGAGCCTGCATCTCCAGCTCCATCCCCTGGTGAAGTGGGGGCTGGGACCCAGGATTCCTGGGTTCTCTACCAGCTCTGGAGGGGTGTGTGGTCTAGTGGTTAGAGCAGGAGGGGCTGGGACCAGAACTCCTGGGTTCTCTCCTGGCTCTGGCAGGGCATGGTTCCCCAACTCTCTCTCTCCCTCAGGGCTGCCCAGAGTTGCTCCCTGCTGGCGAGATCCTCATCCCGGTGGGGGTCCTGCAGCCCATCACGCTTCGGGCCAAGAACTTGCCGCAGCCACAGTCGGGCCAGAAGAACTACGAGTGCGTCTTCACCGTGCAGGGGCGGCGCCAACGGGTCCCAGCTGTGCGCTTTAACTCCACAAGTGTGCAGTGTCAGAACACCTCGGTGAGGCCACATCCTGTGCGCTGCTCCCCCCTAAGCCCCTGCCCTGCTCCCTACGCCCACCAGCCCCGCCTCCTGAGTGCCAGCCCCCTGCTTGTCCTGCACCTCCCCCTGCTCCCCACATCCCTTTTACCTACCAGCCAGAAGGCCTGGGTGACAGCCACATCTTGCAACCTCCCAGCCCATGTTCCTCCCCTCCCACCCCCTTCCATTTCTTGACGATCAGATGAGCCTGTCTGTCTGTCCTGGTCCCAGCATTCAGATGGGTTCAGCCAGACCCCCGCCCCCTGGGAGTGTGGGGCAAAGCTGGGGATGGCTGGGAAGGGGGATGGGCGGTTGGGAGTCTCTCGCCCTGTGGGCTCCAAGCCAGGGCCTGGTGCCAAAGACCCACCCCTCCCCCCTTGCCATTAACTCCCTGCCTGGCTGCAGGCTGGGCTGATTTAGGGCTGCCAGCAACGTGCTTGGGTTAAAGAACCATTTTAAAATGTCTGAGCTGGGCTGCGGGTCAGGAGTGGGGGACACTGGCAGAGCTGTGGAGGGTCAGGGGCAAGAATACCCCTGGGATGTTATATGATGTGACAGTTCCTGTCTCCCTTGCTAGGAAGTGCCTGGGTGCCTCCATTTTAACCCTTCGTGATGCTATTCTGGCCCTGCCCAACCCTGGGGACGTGGGGGGGCCTGCCCTGAACTCCCCATCTGTACCTTACCCTGCCCCTAGCTATCCTCTGACCCCCCCTTCCCCCACCAGTACTGGTACGAGGGTGATGCAGTTGGGGAGCTGCCCCTCGACTTCTCTATCGTCTGGGATGGTGACTTCGCCATTGACAAACCACCTGGCTTCAAAGGTACCAGGAGGGGGGTTCCCTTGAGGGCTGGGTGGCGGGAGGGAATGGGGCAAGGTTGGGTTGTCATGGGGGAAGGAGGGTGGAGAGGTCAGTGCCCAGGGGGAGGTGGCCATTGGGAGGGTGTAAGGCAGAGGCGGCTTTTGGGGTAGGTGAAGCAGGTGGCTACCTGAGGCCCCTTCGCCTACGCCTACCCCCAAAGCCACATCTGCCTCCCGCTCTGCGGAACACAGGGCCAGGGCTTTCCGTGAGGGGCACGCCTGTGTGGACCCTGGTGTAGGGGGAAGGGCAGGCCAGACGGGCCTCACGCTTCTGTCCTGCCCCTGGGCTCGCCGGCTGCTCCACCCCTGGGGGTGGGGTGGGCCAGCCCAGAGGCCCAACTCTGCGCTCCTGCCCGGTCCCTTGCCCTTGGGAAAGGGGGGGGGGGCTGAGTCCCCTAGTGGGGCACTGGGTCCAGTTTTGTGGCCCCTGACAGGGTGCTGGAGCCGCAGAGTAGGCTGGCCTTGAAGAGTCAGGGCCGTGGTAGTTTTGGGGGCCCCCAGCGGGGCGCTGGGACTGTGGAGGGGGCCAGCCGCAGGGATCTGGGGCCATGAGGGAAGGGGGACCCAGGAGGGGTGCTGGAGCTGCGGAGAAGGACAGGGCTGGGGGGGTTCGGGGTCCCAGGTGGGACACTGAGGCTACGGGGAGCGGGGCAAACTAGTGCCAGGGAGCCCTATAGGGGGCCCCCCAAGGGGGCTTTGCCTAGGGCCCCAGATAGGCTCAGGCCATCTCTGGTGTAAGGACGGTGTTTTGGAGGGCTGCCTTCGACTCTGCTCACCTCCTCTGTCCCCCAGCCTTGCTGTACAAGTGCCCAGCCCAGCGCCCCAGCTGTGGGCTCTGCCTTCGCTCCGACCCACGCTACGAGTGTGGCTGGTGCCTCCCCGAGCGTCGTTGTGTCCTACGCTCCCACTGCCCAACCCCCAAACTCAACTGGGTGCCCCCCGGCCGGCGTGGGGCCCGCTGCAGCCACCCCCGCATCACCCAGGTAATGGGGCCCCTGAACCCTTTTAGGTAACGGGGACCCCCTGGGCCACCCAGTGCCTTGCACCCACCCCACTGGAAACTGCCCCCCAGCCATAGCGAGAGCCATCTTTGCTATGGACACCTGCAGCTTTGCTCCCACATCCCAGGGGGTGCCTTGGGGGGGGGGTCAGGGGTGTGGGGAGGTCTCCACCCACCTGACTCCCCCGGGGGCTCTCCCCAGGTGGTACCGGTGGCAGGGCCCAGGGAGGGCGGCACACGGGTGACAGTCGTGGGCGAGAACCTGGGACTTCAGGTCCATGAGGTCGGGGTGCGTGTGGCCGGCGTCCGCTGCAACTCGCTGCTGGGGGAGTACATTCCGGCTGAGAGGTGAGGGCAGGGGGCGGGAGTGGACATTGAGAGGTGGGGGGGTGCAGGAGATGTGGGGGGAGGTATGAGAGATGAGGGCAGGATGGGGGTGTCAGGTGGCGGGGGCAGGGAGCTTGGATGTGGAGGCTTGCAGGGGCAGGTGCCTGTGATGTGTGGGGCTGAGGGACTGGGATGTGGAGGGTATCTGTGCTGGGGGCAGAAGTTGGGGGGGTTGACCCCCATGCCCCCCCCCCAGGCTTGTGTGCGAGATGGAGGAGTCACTGGTGCCCGACCCCCCCGCCCGGCCCCGTTGAGATCTGCGTGGGTGATTGCAGCGTTGAGTACAGGACCCGCTCCCCAAGCCTCTTCACCTTTGTGGTAATGGGGTTGCCTGGGGGGGAGGGGCATCTGTGAGGGAGGGATTCTGTGAGGCTGAAAACAGGGGAGGATCTGAGGGAGGGGTAGCTGTGGGTTTGGTAAAGTTATGGGGTCCTGACCCTGGGGGGGATTTGGCTGGGAGGGGTAGCGTTGGGTTGCCACCTGGGGATGTGTGTGTGCATTACCCTCATATCTGTAATCCCCCCCCACAGACTCCCACACTGCAGGGGCTCAGCCCTGGGGGGGGTCCAGTGTCAGGGGGGACCCGTGTCACCATCACCGGGACCTATCTGGATGCTGGGAGTAGTGTCAACATCTCATTGCAGGGGGCACCCTGCCAGCTGCTCAGGTACCAGGAGTGAGGGGTATCTTGGCATAGGGAGGGGAAGGAATTGGGGTGGTTTGGATATGGGGCTGTTGGCAATATGGGGGGGGGAGGGCAGGAGTGGGTGTGGTGGTGGGAGGCAAGGCTTGGTGGGGAGACGTGTAGCAGAGTGGTTGGGGGGGTGGGGGGATTTGGAGTGAGGATCTCACTCTTCTCCTCCCGCACCCCTGGCAGGAGGGGCCCTGAGGAAATCATCTGCCTTACCCCGCCCTCTGAGCTGGGTCCTGGCTCAGCTGCTCTCAGCGTCCGCATTGACCGTGCCAGCCTGGCCCCCCTTGGGCCACGCAATGGCACTGCTGGCCCCCCCGAGCCTCAGCTTCCACTACAGCCCTGACCCAGCTGTGATCCACGTCGAGCCCCAGTGGAGCATCGTCAAGTAAGAGGCCCCTCCTGCCCACCGTCCTCACCGCTGCCCCCACTTGCTGTCCCCCCAGCTCCCTCCCCACATCCCCAGTGAACCTATGTTCCACACTGGGCCCATTGTGAAATGTGATCAAATAACCCATGTCCAGTGGTTTGATGCTCAGGGTCCAGAGCAGGTGGGGCTTGGCCAGACAGCTCCATCTGGTCCTGGGCCACTGCTCTTGGCCATGTTGTTGGATTCACCCCATGCCTGGGGGCTTGAGAGGGCATCTGATTAGGTACAGAACTCCTGGTCCGGTCCGGTACCTACTGTAGTCTCCAGTGCTGGTCCAGCTGGTGGCACCTAGCATTTGGGCAGGAAGGGATTGGACTCTCTGGGACCGCGGTGTCCTGGTACCGGCACTGACCTGGGCAGGGGCCCTGGGATCTGAGGGGGCACAGGGAAGAGGAGAGCAGTGGGGAGTCAGGGTAGGATTTGGACCAATCCTAACCCCCTGGGAATGTTGCTTAGTGCTGCATGTGCCCCAGAGCAGCAGATGTGACATGCCCATAATCCCCCTGTCCCAGTGTCAGCCCTGCCCCCCCATTGGGATTCCCCCTGGGGGGGGTTCATGTCTCTCTGCCTCCTCCCTTAGTGGTAGCACCAGCCTTACCGTGACTGGGATCCGGCTGCTGAGCATCCAGGAGCCACGTGTGCGAGCTGTATATGGGGGCGTCGAAACAGTTAGTGTAAGTTGTCGTCACTCCATGGTGAGGGGGGCTGGGCTGGGGCCAGAGGGGCCCAGCTGAGGGTGGGGGGGACACAGTGAGGCCGAGGGGACGGGACGTTTTCCTGAGGCTCCCAATCCACTTTCCGGCTGCCACCAACACCCTTCTCACCCCGGAGCCAAAAGGCCCATATCTGTTCCCTGCTGCCCTCCCACCATGGATCAGACCCTCCAAACCTGGCTCATACCCCAATGTACCACCATCCCCAGGGCTCCTCTGTTCCCAGCTGTGCCCCCCATTGACCCTCTGCCTTCCCCCAGAGCTGCCGGGTGCTGAACGACTCCCTCATGCTGTGCCAGGCACCTGGCATCGTGCCAGGGGGGCAGGAGCTGCCTGTAGGAGGGGCCACCCCTGATGAATTCGGCTTCCTGCTGGACCACGTCCAGGCGACTCGAACCCTCAACCACTCAGCCTTCACCTACTACCCTGACCCCCGCGTCGAGCCCTTTGGGCCCAGTGGGGTGCTGGAGGTGAAACCTGGCTCCCACATTGTTCTCACGGTACCAAGGGTGGGGGCAGGAGTAAGGGAACTGGTAGGGCTGGGGGAGAGGGAGGGGTACTGTCAGGGCTGAGTGGGTCAGGAGTGGGGGACTGCTTGGCCCAGAGACCTGCACCTGATTTCACCCCTTTTCCTCTTTGCCACCCTGCCAGGGCAGGAACCTGATCCCAGCGGCTCCAGGTGGGGCTCGTCTGAACTACACAGTGCTAATCGGGGGGGAGCCCTGTGTCTTGACTGTGTCAGAGACCCAGCTTCTGTGCGACTCACCCAGGCAGACAGGGGAGCAGCCGGTCACGGTGTGTCAATCGCCCAGGAGGCTGAGCTGGGGTAGAGGGCACATGTCCTGCTAAGGGGACGAGACACCTCTCAGGTGGGGGGGGGGGCACCCCCCTCATTCTGTGGGGGGGGGGTGAGATGTTGGGGGGGCATAAGAAGAGCTCATGGGGAGTGGTGGGGCAGGTTTGGGGGCATTACACATCTAGCTATGGGTGCAGCTCCTCATGGGGGCTGTGGGGTGGTTACAGCTGGGGGGTCAGGCCCTGGGAAAGCCTGGGGCAGTCACACTTCATGGGGGGCCAGAGGGAGTGAACTTGTGCCCACGTGCCGGGGTGGGCTGTTCCTGTCTAACCTCTGCTCCACCCATTCCAGATCCTGGTGGGGGGCCTGTCCTTCTCACCTGGCATCCTGCACATCTACCCTGAGGCAGCACTGCCCC
Organism: Pelusios castaneus; assembly: GCA_007922175.1. Classification (NCBI taxonomy): domain Eukaryota; kingdom Metazoa; phylum Chordata; order Testudines; family Pelomedusidae; genus Pelusios; species Pelusios castaneus. The sequence continues at coordinate 1,144,638 of ML685964.1, forward strand.
TGGGGGCACTGGTGGGGCTAGGCGCAGGGGGGGTCCCTGCTGCTCCTGGCCATTATTGGGGTGCTGGTTGCCTACAAGCGAAAGACCCGTGATGCCGACCGTACCCTCAAGCGGCTGCAGCTGCAGATGGATAACTTGGAGTCACGCGTGGCGCTGGAGTGCAAGGAGGGTGAGGGGGCAGGGACAGAGATGGGGCTAGAATGGAGGGGCTGGGCTGAGAGGCTCCTGCTTATGGTGCCTGGCAGGTGCAGAGTTTGGGAACAGGAGATGCTGGGACTTGCGGGGATGGGGTGGTTGCCCCAGCACTGGGGGAGGGGCAGGCTTGCAGGGTGGCTGACAGATGGGGGGTGTTTTTCCTTTGTGGCCCCTCTGATCTCTGCCCCCCTCCCTCCCCACCCTCCCAGCCTTCGCGGAGCTGCAGACCGACATCAATGAGCTGACGAACAACATGGACGGGGTGAAGATCCCATTCCTGGACTATCGGACCTATGCCCTGCGGGTGCTGTTCCCTGGTGCTGATGAGCCCCCCCCTGCTGCGCCATGGCCACGTGAGTGGGGGAGAGACTGGGCTGGGGGCTAGAAGGGGTCCCTCTATCTAGCCCCAGGGCCCATTGTCAGTGATGTGAGAAATTGGGGGGGGGGAGGGGGAGAAGTCTCACAACCCCACCATATCCTCCAGGCCCTGCTGGGGTGGAGTGGTCCAATCTCACCCCCCACATTCTGTCTGGGGCAGAGCAGGGCCTGGGTGGGTCTGGTCTCACTTCCTGTGACCCTCAGGTGCCCTCTGGGGCGGAGCGGGGCCTGCGGCTCTTTGGACAGCTCCTACACTGCCGACCCTTCCTGCTGACCTTCATCCACACTCTGGAGGGGCAGCGCAGCTTCTCCATGCGGGACCGTGGGGCTGTGGCCTCCCTCGCACTGGTGACCCTGCAGGGCCGGCTGGATTACGCCACTGGTGTCCTCAAGCAGCTGCTGGCTGACCTCATCGAGAAAAACCTGCAGAACCGGGCCCACCCCAAGCTGCTACTGCGCAGGTAGGCCCTCCCCATTCCCCTAGGCCCTCCTTGAGCCATCCTAGGACCCTCCCCATGTCTCCTGAGATATTTGAGCCCTCCTGGGACCCGCTCTATTCCCCTGATTCCCCAGGATGCCCTATTCTGCAGGGATCCCATAACACCCCCCTTTGCAGCCCCGCGTTCCCCAGGGACCCTGAGCTCTCTGGAATTGTCTCTGTTCCCCAAGGGGCCCTAACTCCCCACCCCCCATTTCCCAGGGCCCTCCTATTCCACAGGGATCCATGAAAACCTTCCTGCAGCCCCCCCATTCCCCCCTCAATTCCCCAGGCTGCCATCCTGCTGTGCAGAGTCACATACTGTCTTGGTGGGATACCCCTGTCCTGGGTCCATGAGGTCCAGTGCTCTTGCCTGGTTCTGAAACCGGCTCCCCCAAAGCGTCAGCTCCTCAAAGTTACCCTCTCTTTGGGGTCAGCCCTTTGGCTTCCCTGCTGCCTGGGCCTGGCCCTCGGTGCTTGCAGCCCGCTGGGGTCATGCCAGGTGCCCTCACAGTGAGTCCACACAGATTGAAGGCCAGGGGAGAGCCAGACACCCCCAAAGGGGAGCTATGGCTTGACACTCTGGCTGCAGGGTGACTCAGCCAGCATGGTGACAGCTGGGATCTGTGGGGTGTCTGGACCCAGCTAGCACAGACAATCCTTGGAGTCTCAGCCCAGAACCCTCTGACCCCTGGGATCCCAGTGCTCCCAGCTTCTCCTTCCAGCAGCCTCCACCAAGCCCCCAGCCCTTTGGCCTCCAGCTAATCACCCCCGGGGCGGGGGCAGTCCGTGGTCATTAGCTACTAGATACGGAATGTCTGACCATTGTGTCCTGGGACACCTCATGGGCCTGGGCGTCCCAGCCAGCCGGCATCAGTCACCCTGGGTCTCTGCCCCCATTCACCATGCAGCACACGGGGGAACGAGGGCACACACAGCAGTCATGCAAAAGATGAAAAATTTCCTCTTCACCCTGTGACCCACAGTAACACATCCTTCTTCCCCGGACTCTGGGGTCCTGATTTTCTCCCTCCCCCAGGACGGAGTCGGTGGCAGAGAAGATGCTGACAAACTGGTTCACCTTCCTGCTTCACCGATTCCTGAAGGTGAGAGACTCAGGGACTGGGAGCCCGGGCACCTGGGATGGGTTGGAGTGCAGTGGTCAGAAGGGAGGCTGGGAGCCCGGAGGCCTGGGTTCTCTCTCTGGCTCACGGAGCCCAGACACCTGGGCTCTTTCCCCAACTGTGGGGGGTGTGGAGTCCAGAGTGCAGTGGTCAGAAGGGGGGCTGGGAATCTGGACGCCTGGGTTCTCTCTGGCTCTAAGAGTCTGGACGCCTGCACTTTTTTCCCAACTCTGGGGCGGGGGTAGGGTTGGAGTGCAGTGGTCTGAAGAGGGACTGGGAGCCCGGATGTCTGGGTTCTCAGTGCTAAGTGCTCCCCAGGAGTGCGCCGGGGAGCCGCTGTTCCTGCTGTTCTGCGCCATCAAGCAGCAGATGGAGAAGGGGCCGATGGATGCAGTGACGGGGGAGGCGCGTTACTCACTGAGTGAGGACAAGCTCATCCGCCAACAGATCGACTACACCACCCTGGTCAGCGTAGGGGCGGGCCCCCATTGCTCAGCCCTGGGCCCTGTCTTTGCAGGGGCTGGGCCACACCTTGGGAGTGATCCCTCTTCGTCCCACATTTCCCAGGGGCCCATGTGACCCCCAGATGGGGCTTGGGGGCCCCCTCTGACCCTCTGTCCCCATCTGTGCCTCTCTGGCAGCCTCCTAAATTCCCATCCTGACTCCCAGTACCCCACACCAGCTACCCAGTGCTGGACGTGGTCTCCTGTGTGAATGTCGGGCGCTCCATGTATGTGCATCATCTACCCCTCGCCCCCAGGGGTGAAGCAAAGCCCACCCTCTCCCCTCCCCTCAGTGGGTGGGGAAGCCAAGTCATGCCTGCAGTAGAAACTCTAGGAGGCCATGAGGGGCAGGAGGAAGGGGGTGCTGAGCGGGTGGGGTGACTCCTATCCTGGGGGAGGGGACTCAGGAAGTCTGGACTCCCCACTCATCCACCATCCCCTCAGACGCTGTACTGTGCCAGTCCTGACCCCCCCCGGCGGCCTGGAGGTGCCCGTCAAGGTGTTGAACTGCGACACCATCACGCAGGCCAAGGAGAAGCTGCTAGATGCCGTCTACAGGGGGGTACCCTACTCCCAGCGCCCCCCTGCCCACGCCCTGCAGCTGGGTATGGGGGACCTTGGGGGGAAGGTTGGGGGTGTGCCCTGCTCCCAGAAGCCCTGGGCTGATGCCATGGAGCTGGGTATGGGGGGAGGGGGAACGACTCTGCTCCCAGTGCCTCCTGCCCACACCCTGCAGCTGGGGGGGCGAGGGTTGGGGATGCCCAGCTCCCAGAACCCCTGGGCTGACATGGTTGAGCTCGGGCTGGGGGTGGTTAGGTAAGGGGGTGCTGGGGTGTAGGTGCATGGGGGGCTCAAGGCACAGGGTTGCCTCAGAAGGATGGGGCGTTTGGAAGGGTCAGGTGTTGCTGCTCTATGGGGAGATGTTTGAGGGGGTGAGTGATACTTCGTGGTCTGACCTCCTCCTTTCTCAGAGTGGTGCCAGGGCCAGATGGGCCGAACCCTCCTGCAGGACGAGGACGCGACAAACCGCATCGAGGGCGACTGGAAACAGATCAACACGCTGGGGCACTACCAGGTGGGGCAGGCACCCTCTCCCCCAGGCTCCTCAGCACCCCAACTGAAGAGGCACTGCCCCCATATCCCTTCCACACCACAGCTGGAAATGCCACTGAATGGGGACCCATCCATGTGGGTCAAGACCCTCCCACTGCTCCCCACAGCCCCCTGCCATCAGCCACACCCCACACTCTGCCTGGAAATGCATCAGTGTGCTGGGGCAGGGACCCTCCTGTGTAGTCTCCCTCACCACCGCCCTGCACCCATTCCCTCCTCACCTGCTGCCTCCTCCCCTCAGGTGACTGATGGCTCCAAGGTGGCCCTGATGCCCCAGCAGGTGTTGGGGTACAACCTGGCCAGCTCCTGCACCTTTAGCCGCTCGCTGAGCCGCTACGGTAAGGACCCCCGACACCCCCCCACTGTCCACCTCCAGCTGCCAGGAAAAGAATCCCCAACAGACTCCTCCTCCCACCTGTCTCACACAGAGATCACCCTTCCCCCCACCCCCACCTGCCATGGGGCTTGTGCTGCCCTAGATCAGTGGTTTTCAAACTTTTTTCCTCAGGACCCAGTTGAAAAAAAAATAACTTATGCCCACGACCCAACAATTATCTTTCACCAATGCATTCCAGTCTTTCGGCAGCAGCAGCAAGGGGCACCATGACCCAGTTCTGGATCCCGCCCCAGTTTGAAAACCACTGCCCTAGAACGCCAGGGTGTTGGACGACGACCGAGCTGGGAAGTAGAAAACTGGGGGGAGGGGCTGCCGCCCTGCTTCTCCCCCTGCCCCACATCCCAGGCACCTTGCTCAGACCCCTTCCATTTCCACACCCCTCCCCACACTGGATCTGACTTCCTGCTCAGCTGAAATAATGGCCCTGAGACCCACCCAATGCCCCCCACAGGCTGGCCCCAGCAGCCCCTTTTCCCACCTGCCCTAGCCACAGGGCACAACCCCATCCTGAGCTGGGGCAGGGTGGGCTAGTCCAAATGGTCCCACTATGTGCTGCTGGGTTGTCATGGGGGCCAGGGGCTCTGAGGGGTGCCCCCTCCAGTCCCCCATGCCTGTCTATCCCCTGCCCCAGAGAGCCTGCTACGGACATCCAGCAGTCCGGACAGCCTGCGCTCCCGTGCACCCACACTGACCCCCGAGCGCCAGGGGGGGCACTCGGCTCTGGCACCTTGTCCGTAGCCACGACCCCCTGGGTGACCCCAAGGAGGGGGGCAGCAAGATGGTGTCAGAAATCTACCTCACCCGGCTCCTTGCTACTAAGGTATGGGCCTGCCCAGCTCCTTGCCACCAGTGTGGTGGGGGGATCTGCGGGGCTGTGTCATTAGGAGTGAGGAGCTGGTGTCTGGGGGCAGAGAGGGGAGGCTGCAAGCAGTAAGGGGAGCTCTGGGTGGAGGCAGCTTCTGGGGGGCTGTGCTGGGGTTGGGAGGATTTTCACTGGGGGGGACATATTGGGGAAGGGGGGCAACAGCCAGTGGCCCTGAGGGAGGCAGCTGGACTTGAGCACTGGTCTGGGTTTGGGGGCTGTAGCTCATCTTCCCCCTCCCCCCCACCCGGCACACCCAGGGGACGCTACAGAAGTTCGTGGATGACCTGTTTGAGACACTGTTCAGCACTGCGCACCGGGCCAGTGCCCTGCCTCTCCCCATCAAGTACATGTTCGACTTCCTGGACGAGCAAGCGGATCGGCGCCAGATCAGCGACCCTGATGTGCGGCACACCTGGAAAAGCAACTGGTGAGAGCCCCCCACTCCCTGGGTCTCTCTCCACCCCACCTGCCCCTGGGCTTCTGGTGAAGATCAGGATGTTGGGAGGGGGTGGGGGTGGGGCTCTGGATCTCTCTGCCCTTCCAGCCTGCCCCTGTGGTTCTGGGTGAAGGTGATGGGGGGTGTTGGCATGTTAGGGGGTCTCTGGGTCTCTCTGACCCCCTTGTGCCTTCCAGCCTGCCCCTGCGGTTCTGGGTGAATGTCATCAAGAACCCCCAGTTCGTGTTCGACGTTCACAAAAACAGCATCATGGACGCATGTCTCTCCGTCGTGGCCCAGACCTTCATGGATTCCTGCTCCACATCAGAGCACCGGCTGGGGAAGGACTCGCCCTCCACCAAGCTGCTCTATGCCAAGGACCTGCCTTGCTACCGTGGCTGGGTGGAGCGGTGAGCTTGCGGGGCAGCTGGGCGGGGAGGATGGTGGATGGGGGCAAAGGTGGGGCTGTGATAAGTAGGGGGTGATGTGAACTAGGAGGGAAGGGGGGGACACGGCTTCTCAATGGGGGAAGAAATGGGGGGAAGGGTGCCGGGATACAGAGGCTGTAGGGCAGACAGGGTAACGGTACCATGGCGGAGGTGTCCTCTGTGCCCCCCCTCACATCTGCCCCCTCCACCCCCCCCCAGCTACTATCGGGACATTGCTAAGATGGCGGCTATCAGTGACCAGGACATGGACGCCTACCTGGTGGAGCAGTCGCGGCTGCATGCTGGGGAGTTCAACACGCTGGGGGCCTTGGGGGAGCTCTACCAGTATGTGGGGCGCTACCGTGAGGAGGTGAGACCCCCAACCACTGCCCCCCACTCATGCCTACCCCGCCCCTCCCCCAGTCCTGCTGAGCAGCTCTGCTAGTATGTGGGGTACCACTGCAAGGAGGGAAGACCCCCTCGTTCCCCCCCACAGTGCCCCTCCCCCCCTTACACCAAGCCCGCCTCGCACTGGGTAGTGTTACCAGAGTGGGGTGCTGCTGGAAGGAGGTGAGACCCTCAGCTGCTACAGATTCAACCCACCCCCAAACCCCCTGGCCCATGAATTTGCCCCCTGATCTGTGCCCTGTCCTCCGCAGGTTCTGACAGCGCTGGAACGGGACGCAGCCTGCCGGAAGCAGCGGCTGCGCCAGAGGCTAGAGCAGGTCATCGCCCTGGTCTCCTCCAACAGCTGAGGGGGGAAAGAGTGGCCCCCCCCAGCCTGTGTGCCCGATTCCATGGACAGACCCCCCACTAAGTGGCCGAGCTTGACCTTTGACCGTCTCTGGGGCACCTGTGACCTTTGACCTCTGGCTTGGCAGAAGGAAAACTTTTGGGGGGGCTGCCACTCTGGGAGGCGGGATTCCCCTCCCTCGCCCCCCATGCCATCAGGACTGGGCCTTGTAGCAATAACTCAGAGGGGCCTCCCATGGTGATGGGGGGGGGAGGGGCCGGAAATATGAGAGGGTGGGAGTGGATCTTGATGATCCAGACTGAGGCCCCACCTCCAAAACCATGCAGCCCCCAATATTGTGACTCACTTTAACCCCTCAAGCCACCCCTCATCCCATCAACCAGGCCCCTAAACTGTACAGCCCCATATAACCCATTTCAGCCTTCAATGCACCCCCTAAGTTTGCAGCTGAACAGAGCCCCCCACTGTACAGCCCCCCAAATAGCTGTTGGAATTTTGGTGACAGTGACGATGGAAATTGAAGATTTAACCCCATCCCAGCCACCCTTGAACCAGGAACCCTCTGGCAGCCTCCTACCCACATCTCCCCTCTCCCCCCCCCCCAGCGCCCCCTTTTTGGGGAGCGTGGTGCCTTAATTACTTAATTTATTGTGTCTCAGTTGGATAGGGTGTGAATTTAAACTTGGGTGTAAGAAATTTGTGTCCCCCCAGCTATCTGTGTAAATAGTTGTGCTGCGTGTGGGCTTGGAGGGGTGGGGGACCTTGGCTTCCCCTTACTGTGAGATTTGGGGTAGGGGGGAGGCAGGACAGCCCTCCTTCTCCCCCACCTCTCTTCCCACATGGCCATTTTCTCTGTTCATTTTATAATTAACTTTTCTTTTGCTAATTAAAGTGCTGAAAAAACAACCAGCCCCCTACCCTGATCCATGATGTGGGAGAGGACTGAGCTAGTGGGAGGACACACTGCACAGACCCCCCATGACAGAGATTGGGGTCATCCCAACATGCTGGGCACTGAACAAACCTCCTCTCCCTACTGTGATCTGGGTTAGGGAGGGGCTGCCAGCGTGAGGGGGTTGGCTGCTGTCTGACAGCCTGCAACCAGTGGAACTCCCTGGCATTGGACAACATGAATAACTGATGGCAGGAGGGGATCACAGCCCCCATGTTATACTGCTGAGGTTGGGAAGAGAGGCAGATTATCTTATGAGGGGATGTGTGGGGGGGAAGCCTCTGACACAGGCTGTTGCTGGAGCCAAGATGCCAGGGTGATGGGCTGGCCCAGGGTGGAGATTTAGCTTTGCCTACGAAGAGTTAGAGGGACGTGTAGCTGAGGTGGGAGGGATTCAGCATTCATGGCACGCCCAGCCCCTCTCTGAGGGTGAGACACACATTGTGGTGTCCATGGAAGTTGTTAGGGCTGGTCCTATAGGTGGGGAATGGGGTACTGGGCCTGTGGCCTGGAGGGGGCTGGCTTGGAGGTCGGGGGCTCCATCAGTCAAGCAACTGAGGGGGAGGATATCTTTAGTCCCTCATGGTGCCCCAGTTAGAGCTTTATGGGTCCTTGTTTCATCATGGCCTGCACTGACACTGTCTAAATGATTGACAGACAGCCCCTCAGCCCACACAGCTGATGCCCCTCATGCCTGACCCACAGCCCCTGCTCACTGGCCCTGGGCTCCCCCTTGAGGTAGCACCATCTGTGCCTGATGATTATTAATTATTCATCCACTGGCTGGAAGGCAGCTGATGTGAGGTTAATGGATGAGGAGGGGGGAGTCCCTTAGTCCCCTCCCTCCTGCATCCACCTGGTAGCTACTGTTCGGGGTAGCCTAACCAGATCCCCTGCTAAGCAGGACAATCCCCTGAGTTTGGCTGGGAGATTGGGTACCCTAGTGCCCTTGGCAGCTGGCCCTGACTGCCAGGGGAGAGACCTCCCGCCATACTCACCCCCAACACCCGGCCCTGACTGCCAGGGGCAAGCACCCTCCGCAGTGCAGCACTCCCAGCTCCTGCTGTCATTTCAGAGGATGGTGGTGCATGGATAATCCCTGCAAAGGGCTGGATTGTGGCAGCTCCAAGGGATTAGCGGCAGTTGATGCAGCCTCGCATCCGTTCGGGGGTGATGCACCAGGGGGAGAGGTCACAGCTTCTGGAGCAGAAACATGGAGGCTAATTTCCCAGCACACCTTAAATGCCCCTTCCCCAGGATTAATGGGGGGAAATGAGGTGGGAAAAAACCCAAAGCAAGGGGTTTGCAGGGTGGAGCTGAGGGAGCAGGGCTGGACTGGCAGGGGCTGGGGGTGAGTGTACCAGCAGAGCCGAAGGTGGAACCCAGGACTGGGGGGTGGGGGGACGATGGGCCCCATGCTATGTGGGGGATTGTGGCTGCGGTTGGAAGGTGGGGGGTGGCCCAACCATGGTACCCTGAGCCTTGAAGGCCTTTCAAGTGCCCACCCCAGCTAGGTCCTTCCCTCCCTGGCCCCAGATTGGCACTAATGGCCTTGTAAAGGCATTTTTATTTTCTGTCTCTAAACATAGTCTGGGGGCCCAAATGGCAGAACCCTAAATCCAAGGTTGGGGACTGTGGTGGTGGGACCAGATTGAATGTAGGGCCAGGCAGGGATGTAGTAAGGGTCCGGGGGGTGGGGGGGCAGAGGTGGTGTTGGCTGACAGGATTCTAGAGGAGCAGGTCATACCCCAATATGGGAGGGCTCATGTGGCTAGGTAGAAAGTGGGAGGGGGTGGGCAGGGGTTATGGGCTGAGACTCTGGCTGGCTCAGGTGGGCAGGGAAGGGGGCACCAGGGACTTTCCCTTCTAGGGGCACTGGCTCAATGCTGGACTCCCAGTTCCGCTCCTGGCTCCTGACATGGTACCCCTCCCCCCTTGCAGGACCCCAGCCCCATTAAGAGCAGCTCCAGCAGCAACATTGTCCTGCCTGAGCCAGACCAAGTCCCTAGTTAATAACAGGACCATGGGGTTTGGGGAAGGCACACGGGAAGGGGGCACTCGGAGTCAGGATTCCTGGGTTCTGTCCCTCACACTGTGAGGGGAGTGAAGTCTAGTACAGTGGTCCCCAAACTTTTGGCCTTGTGCCCTCCCATTTAAACTTGTCTGCGCCCCCAGCCCTCCTCCACTGCTGGGGTGGGGAGAGGGGCCACAGGTGGGGCTGTGGCTGGGAGCAGGGCCACTATTTGGGGGGGGGGGGGCTATGACCATGGTTGGGGACCAAGGGTGGGCGTGGGGTGCCAGAGTCTAAGGCAGGCCCACTGGCCGAGGTTGCAGCCTGCGGCCAAGGCAGGGACTGGGCCTGGGGCTTACCTACGGTCCATGCCAGAGCAGAGCTCAAAGCGGAGAGAGCGGGGTTGGGTGGTGCTCTCTCCCTGCCCCCTCCTCCATGGGGGCTGGCCTGTGCCCAGCTGCACACCCTGAATGTACCCCACAGTTTGGGGTCCTCTGGCCTGGAGTGAGGGGCAGGGGGCTGGGAGCCAGGACTCCTGGGTTCTCTCCACAGCTCTAATGGGAAGGTCTATCGAGTTGCGTGTGTGGCAAGGGAATAGACTGGGTTAGTTCTCCAATCACGAAAAGCCTCAGTTTCTTGGGGGGTGGAGGGAGTGCTGCACCCACCCACTAAGTCAGCCACAGCGCTTTGCTATTGCAACAGGCTGCAGAAATGCTGGGTGTAGTCATGGGTCCTTAAGTTTCCAGCAATCTGATGGAGGGGGAGAGGTCAGCCCCATTTCTGGGGGGGTGGGGGAGGCTCTGCATTACCCAGGGTTAGTGGGGTGAGGGGTGGCTTGGGGTTGGCTGGGACTGCTCAGGGTCTGGTGTGTGTCGGGGGGGTGATTTGGGCAGGCTGGGTGTGGAAGGGGATGAGGATGGGGGGGGCTTGGGGAGTGTGTCAGGGCTTGGCATGTCTACCTCACCCCCAGGATATATCAATGCCTCCAGTGCAAACCTCCGACTTGTTCCAGACCCAGCCCTGACTCATCTTCCCCCCTCCCCCCTACCCCATCCCATAAATCTCCCTGACACGGGAGAAACGATCGCAGCAAATGCAGACCCCGGCTCGTCAAGATTAATTATGATCCAAGGAGCTTTTACCACATTAATTGCTTGATGTACAGTGACATGCAGAGGGCTCAGCCCATGGGGGTGGGCTGCGAGCCAGGACGCCTGGCTTCACTCCCTGACTCTGGGAGGGGTATGTGGGTTTAGTGGTTAAAGCAAGGGGAGGAGGTTGGGAACCAGGACTACTGGGGTTTCTCCCTGGCTCTGGGAGGGATGGGGGGGGGGGTCTAGTGGTAGGGAGGAAGTGTTGATACCAAGTCCCTGTACACCCACACCTGGGTTCACACATGCCAGGGGCTGGCAAACCACAGCAGAATGTTAAAGGGCCCAGGGCCTCACCCAAGCAGCTGCCCCCACCCCACCCACCAGCATCTCCAGGCCCATACAGCAGTAGAGCGCCCACTATGGAGCACAAAGCTCCTCAGTGACAGCTGAAGAAGGAGCTCAGAGCTAGCAGCATTCTCCTCCCACCACCCCATGAAGATATGCTCTCACTGCCCTCCACCTTCCAGAGCCAGTGTGAGAGCCCAGCAACCATCCCATGCTCTAACCACTATACCCCTCTCCTCTCCCAGAGCTGGGGAGAAACCTCAGGCATCCTGGTATGGAGATGGTTGAAAAAGGCTGAGATTATTTTTTTTCTTTCATGAAGACAGGTGGAAAATGCCAGCTGGAAGGGGATGTTTGTAGCCTTGGATGAAAGTAACAGAGTCCTGTGGCATTTGTAAAGACTAACAGATTTATTTATCGCATGAGCTTTTGTGGGAGAAAATCCCACTTCGTCAGATGCTTTGAAGATGGGAAATTTACAGACTGGGAGGAAATTAAATGCAGGAAATGGAGGAAATTAAATACAATTAAATGCAGGGAAGTGTACCTGATCCTATCATACACTTCCCTGCATTTAATTTCCTCCCATTCTGTAAATTTCCCATTTTCAAAGCGTCTGATGAAGTGTGGGTGGGGACTGTTTATACGGAGACCCCTTGCCAGAAGCTGAGAAGCCCCTCTGCAGTGGGCTACAGAGGCCAGTCATACAGGGACCCCATACCCAGTGCTGAGATGCAGCCATTTCTGGGGCAGGGTGCAGGGGCTGTTTCTAGGGGGATCCCTTGCCCCACACTGAGCTGTGGCCCTCTGTAGTGGGGTGGGAGAGGCTGTTTCTACAGAGACTCTTTGCCTGGCGCTCAGATGCACCCACTTCTGGGGTGGGATGCTGAAGCACCTTTGCCCCCCCATCTCCAAGGCTCGTACACTTCCTACCAGGCATGTAGGCATTATGGGAGCCGGAACACCAGGCTGGATAGGCCCAGGGGTCTGCTCTGGGGAATAGGACCCCAGTGTCTTGCGCCCACCAGCGGGAAGGGACCCCCCTTCTCCCGCCCCCCAGGAGACGTCGCTCATCTCGCATTGAGGAATCCCCCCTTGGTTACTGATTTGTGCAGCACGGTGGAGCTACCTAATGAACAGAGCCCCGAGCCCAGCCCCTCGGCGCCCATGTCGGCAATGGGGGTGGCCTGTGCGGCGGACACTGGAGGAGGCGGAGCCAGGGCGGATCCCGGCGCGGAGGTGAGGTTCCCCTCGGGTCGGCTCCTCCTTCCTGCTCTGGGCCGCAGGAGGCGGAGCGGGGCGGGAGAGCCACCTCAGGAACCTCCCGGTGAGCAGCGCCCGGCCCGGCCTCGGGGTGCGTGTGGGAGGATTAGGGGTGGCGGAGCTGTGGGGAGATCAGGGGCCGTAGGAGGGGCTCGTGGGCCGGGCGGATGTGGGGGGCACAGGGGGTGTTGGGGCTATAAGATGGTTCTGTACGGTCGGGGCCCCCGGGGGAGATGGGGGCCTGGGGCACCCCCAACGGGCCCCCACGCCCGGGGGCCCCTGCCGGGGGGGGGGGGTCTGGGGGCTGGGGTAACCTGGGTCATAGGATTTAGACTGGTTCTGAACTGTGACCGACAAATGACTTCCCTTTCAGCCCCGGTTCCAGTTCCTCTGGGCTTGGACCACCCGCACCCACCCCTGGCTGGGAGCTCCCAGGGGACCCTTGGACGGGGCCATGAGACTGGCAGGTGAGGCTGATCCAGCTGGGGTGGAGTGCACTGTATGAGGGGGAGGGAAGTGGGGGTACCTGCAGACATGGGAGGGTTGTATCAGCTAGGGGGACTGAGTTGGGGTGTGCCGGGGGGGACTCAGTTGTGCAGGGGGTGCAGCACAGGGGCCTGTTATTGCGGGGCAGCCCATGTGCTGGTTTTGAGCCCCTCTCCTCTCTCCTCAGGCCCCCTGCGTGTGGTCGTGATCATCCTCACGGCTGGGCTCACCTGGATCCTTGTGAGCCTCCTGCTGGGCACCCAGAGTGGGTTCTCTCGCCTCCAACGGCTCCTCAGCAGTAAGGGCTGGGTGGGGACTGCCAACCACCCCCTCCACCCGGCAGTGACCACCCCTGGGCCCCTTGTGGCAGGCAGTTACACAGGACAACATCATCCCTGCTATAGTGGAGGAAGCAAGCGTGCAGCAGGGCCCTGAAGCCTGGAGGGGTTGGGGGCACAGGGGGATCTTTCTCTGGGACTGGGATGCCAGCAGCTGCAGTCCCCCCAGCAGTGACACCTGGTTGTCTGGTGTCAGGGAGTTGCACAGGGGACGATCACACCCAGCATGATGGTACAAGGCTGACAGGGCCCTGAATCCTGGCTGGAGCGGAAGCAGGGGATTTTCCCCTCGTGCAGACCCTTGCTTCTCCCATTGCCATTCCTCTGGCTCTCCCTTAAGCAGGAATTGTGGGCCCAGAGTGGGCGGGGGGGGCTTGGGCACATGCACTGTGGGTTACAGCTGCTACTCCTTCTCTGCCCCACAGGCCCTGAGAACCCCCCCCACAGCAGGTAAGTGACTTGGGGAGAGACTGCTACCTGGCAGGGGACTGTCCTACCTCCCAGTATCTGTGCCATGGGGGGATCCTGGCTGGAGGCCCAGTCTGGGGAGTTGAGGGGGGCTGGGCTTCAGGGTGCTTGCCCCATCCCCTCACCTGCCCCCTCTCTTCTTGCCCCCAGTGTTGGGCTGGGGCAGCTCAGCCATGCCCCTTCAGGTCAGCGCCACCCCCTCAGGCAGAGGGGGAGCCAGAAGCAGACACAACAGTGAGTCTCTGGCCTGGAGGAGGTGGGGGGTAGCGGTAGTGGGGGGCTGGGTCCCAGGGGAGGGGAGGGCTGAATCCCAAGCACAGAAGCAGGAATCCCAGCCATAACCCCAGCTGTTGTTACTGGCAGTGGGGGTCCTAGTCCACTCCCCCTCAAACTAGCTGCATTTCAGAGCGCCATATCCCCTAGCTTTGCTTGTGTCCATCCATCTCCCCTGGCAACTCCCTCCCAGGGACCTGTCCCTCCCCATCGCAGGGACCTGAGCTCCTTGGCTGTGGGTGCAAGTTGTGGTGCTCGGGAACCATGGGGGCAGTGGGTGACTTGAGAGTGTCTTGGCGACTTCCCCATATTTCTGCTCTCCCTCACCCCTCACAGAGCCTCGGCCCAGAAGGTACAAATGTGGGCTCCCACGGCCCTGCCCTGAGCTGCATCTCGCCTTCCGGGTGGTCAGCGGTGCCGCCAACGTCATTGGGCCTAAGATCTGCCTGGAAGATAAAATGTGAGTTGGGGTGGGGAGGGATGTAGCTCAGCGTGGGGAGGTGAAAGAATCAGTGGTTAAAGTATAATTTGACGGGCCCCAGAATCCTCCTAATCTCCGGGCCCTCTTCATGCATGTGTGGGTCCCCGCCCAGGTAGGCATTTGCAACCACTTCTCAGTACCACATGCATCGGTTATCGCTTCATAAAAATATTTATAATTTTATATGGTGTTTATGTCTATAGCAATTATTGTCACAAACTAGCAAACACTGCATCACACAATAAGTATTGTGATTAACAACGCTGGGGCGTAGGACCTGCCAGCAGCCAGGGCAGGGCAGAACATGTGTTCTGCTGGAGTTTTCTATTTTTAGGAGCCCTGGAACTCTGGCTCCTCAAATTTGGGGGCCCTGGAACTGCGTTCTGGTGCGTTCCCTCTTACTTTAACCCCTGGAAAGAATGATGCTAAAAGAGAACCCAGGAGTCCTGGCTCCCAGCCCCACTCTCCTCCTACTCTAACCCGCCAGACCCCATTCCTTTCCCCAAGCCAGAAAACCTAGGTGTCCTTGCTCTCAGCCCTCCCCTATATGCACCAGAGCTGGGGAGAAAACCCAGGAATCCTGGCTCCCAGCCCCTCTTGCTCTAACCACTAGACTCTACTTCCCTCCCAGAGCCAGGGAGAGAAGAACCCAGGAGTCCTGATTCCCTAGTGGGACTGTCACGTTGTGGGTGCCTGTTCTCACCCAGCTTTCATTCCAGGCTAATGAGCAGCGTGAAGAACAATGTGGGGCGTGGACTGAACATTGCCCTGGTGAATGGTGAGTTTGTATGTGATAGGGGAAGGACATTGAGGTCTGGGGAACCAGGGGTTTATTGTGACCTGGGGGAGGGGACACGAGATTGGTGGGACCTGGGCTCTGATTCTCGCTCTGGTTGCAGGTGTCAACGGGGAGCTCATTGATGCCAAGTTCTTTGACATGTGGGCTGGAGGTGAGAAGGTGGCACATGAGGATGTGCTGGGGAATCTCTGGGGGCTCCGGGTGGGAGCCTCTAGTGTGGGAGCCTTGAGGGACTGTATGTGTGTTTTGGGGGTCTGTGTAAAAGGCAGGAATGGGGGGAGGGAGGTGTGGGGCCCAGGCCTGCGCTCATCCCTGCGTCTTCCACCCCAGATGTCAACGAGTTGCTGAAGTTCATTCGGACGCTGCATGAGGGCACCTTGGTGTTCGTGGCCTCCTACGACGACCCGGCCACCAAGTGGGTGTCAGACACAGGCCCAAGGGGGCATGAGGCAGCGCCTGTCTGGGGGTCTCTGTTTCTGATCCAGGCCCAGTGGGGGATGGGGGACCAGGACACAGGGGTGTTTCCCCTCTGGGTGGGTGCTGCCTTTGATCCAGGCCTGGGGTTGGTCTGGCTGTAGTGGGGTGGGGAATGAGACACCTCCTCTGATCTGGCCCCAGGGCTGGTGGGGCCCTGGCAGGCTTGGGGGTGATGGGAAAGGGACCCAGGGCCACAATCGTCTGGCTCACCTGAGGCTCTGCCTCCAGGATGAATGAGGAGACGCGGAAGATTTTCAGTGAGCTGGGCAGCAGTATGGCCAAGGAGCTCGGCTTCCGCGACAGCTGGGTCTTTGTAGGTGCCAAGGGGGTACAGGATAAAAGCCCCTTTGAGCAGGTGAGTCTGCTTCCCACCCCACCCTCTCCTGGGGCCCTAACGCGCCTCTCCCTCCCAGCTGTCCCTGGCTGTCTTCGTGAGGTCCAGGGAAGGTATGTGTCCTGTCACTTCTGCAGAGATCTCCTTCGGCTGGACTGCAGGGGTGCAGCTTATGGGGAGGAAGAGGAAAGGGGCTGGAAGACCCTGGGACTGGGGCAGGGGTATGTGGAGAGGTTGGGGCGAGCTTTTCTGTCCCTTAAAGCACACCCTGTCCTCTGCAGCACACCAAAAACAGCAAGAGTTCCAACAAGTATGAAGGCTGGCCGGAGGCGCTGGAGATGGAGGGCTGCATCCCACAGAGAACAGCTGATGTCCAATGATGTGCCCTTCTCCCTTCATACCCCCATCCCCAAAGCCATGGAGACCAATGTGCTGTCTGCACCACACTCCTGGGCTGGGGGGCATGAGAAGGTCTTCCTCCTTTAGTCAGTCTGTGGGTTTGTCAGGGAGCACCTCCCCCCACCCCAAAGGATGTGCAATGCTTTGTCCATCTGTCTCTTTTGGAAGGGGCCCGGCCCACTGATTTTTCTCTCTGGTGCCTCCAGGGGGGGGGGGGGGGGGGGTGGGGAGGGGGTAGCTGGGAATTCAAGGTCCTTCATACAGCTGTCCCTGCCCATCCTCTAAGTGCCTTATGTCACAGGGCAGGCCTAAAGCCTGGGGAATTTCTTTCCTTTGGGACATTTTCAGAGTTTGGGGGGTTTGTGCCCTGCTCTCTGCCCTGGGATTGTCATTGCTCTATAGAGAGACCACAGGTTGCAGTCTGGCAAGGGGTGTTTCTGTGGCCATTCAGCATGAGTCTGCTAGAGTCCTCTCCCTGTTTTGATGACTGTTTTGATCATCCCCCTATCTGAAATCTGAGGACTCTGGGTAAGGGGGGTTGTCCAGCTCAAATGTGGGTGTCATTGAGCTTCTCTGTAACCTCCAGGGTGCCTCAGCAGCAGCCTGGGCCCTCCATGGTGTCAGAATAAATGCAGCACAGAGAGACCAGGGAGTGGTCTCTGTCTTTGGGGGTCAGTGTACGGGGGAGGGGTATTAGCCATTTCTCTGCTAGACTGAAGAGCCCATCACCAATGTTTGTCCCCCACCTAATTACTGAGAAATGGGACCAAATCACCCCTCGGGCTTCTTGCTGTGAAGCAAAATATATTCTCTTCTTGGAGTTTCTTGCTGTAAGGCAGGTTTTTTAACCCTTTAACCATTTGCTGGGTGCTTCTCTGAGCCCACTGCCATTCACCAACAGCCTCCCGAGGCTGGCAATTCATTAGAGCCCAAGGAAGAACCCCTGTGGGAGCTTTCCGGAGCTTGCTCCTTGTGGATGTTCCAGGATGTGGGACTAGTGTGTTGATAAGAATTGGTCTATAAGCTGCACTCAACACCCCTTCTCCCCCCAGCTCTATGGGGCCCTCTGCCATTTGTCCTCCCAGCCTGTCCCACTGCCTAATGCAGCCCTGGCCTGGCTCCCCCTTACCTGACACAACCAACTGAAGATGTTTGGCTTGACTGTTGAGGCCCTTCATACATTTGCCCCACCGCAACATGGATCATCTCTGGTTCCATAGGGAAAGTGATCCCATTGTTATTAATGTGTCTAATAATTTGTTTAACCCTTCATGCTTTCTCTGCTTCCAGTCACCTCCCACAAAGCTACTTCTTGACCCACCTTCCAATCTCCCCTTAAAACCCCTACCCCAGTCTTGGGCTACAGGTGTGTGGAACCCACAGTTCGGCTTGGTGATCACCAATGTCTCCTGGTTCTTCCCTATTGGGCTGGCTCCAGTTGTTGTCTTGCCGTGTGGGGGGGCGTGCCTGGGGTTGGGGGGGGGGGGGGACTGGCTTGTTGCTTTGTGGCTGTAGCATGGGGCTATGGGCACCCCTATAGCACTGGGTAAATACAAATAATGAGCAGAAAGAACCTCTCCAGGAACAAACCAACCTCATGCCATCACCTCATGGAGCTGCCTGCAGGGCCTTGCCTTGCTTGGCAGCAACACTGAGCAGCAGCTGTGTGCATGCTGATAAAATGTTTCCAGCCCCACTTGCTCCCCTGGGGCTGCTGCTGGCCCCCCAGGACAGGAGCTGAGAATAAACAAGCTGTGGGGGTTGGTGCTGCCTACGGTGAGGTGAGGTTCTGGCTGGAAGCAGTCATGGCCAGGGCACACAGTGCAGGGGTAGGAGGGGCTGGTGATTGGCGCTGGGCTTGCCCGCCCAGTTCACTTCATTGGCATGGCAAGGGATGGGCAACGGTGCCCCTCCTGCCCTCGCTGGGCCAGGGAAGGGAAACACTGGGGGCACCTAGCCACCATGAGGTCTGACCCAGCCCAGCCGCCAATGGTGAATGGAGAAAAACACACCAATCACAGGAGAAGGACTCCCAACAGACCCACTAATCAGAGGAGAAGGGTTCTCAGTGCCACAGTCATGGAAGAATAAACAAAATTTCCCATCTTCAAGTGTCTGACAAAATGGGATTTTCTCCCACGAAAGCTCATGTGATAAATTTGTTAGTGCTAAAAAGTGCCACAGCCCTCCTTGTTTGTGTTGCTGAACTAGATTAACAGGACAAACAACAGCCAACCCTTTGGAACAAGTGACAGAAGGGCTCCCAGTCCACCCAATCAGAAGAGAGGACCGCGCACCCCTACCAATCGCAGGAGAGGGGCTCCCAGCATCACCAATCACAGAAGGGCCCCCCCCAGCCTCACCAATCACAGGAGAAGGCCTCCCAGCCCCACCAATCATAGCACAACGAGCCATCAGCTCCAGGGTGGTATGGAAACAACACTACTCTGCAGCCGCGCTCTTATCCTAATCACGCACACACCTTCCCCCCCAACGCAGGGAATCCTAGTTCCACCAATCAGGACGCAGAGTGCTGTAGAGACTCACCAATCAGAGTCCGGGCGCCCCTACCTCCAACAATCAGAGCTTTCGGTGATCTTAGTTCTACCTATCGATACAGGAGGCCGCAGGAGCCCAACCAATCAGAGGTCAAGAGTCCTTTCCCCCCCCCCCCCCGGCTCCTTTTTTAACGTACTTCCGTGCCGCAGGGACTGTCTTCCTTTTAGGAGCCGGTGTCGTTCCGTGACATGCGCAGGCCACTTCTGTGGTAGGCGGGACCAAGGGGCAGAAGAGGGGCGGGGCCGAAGAAGCCGGATGCGGACGCAGCTGAGTCGATTCCAGCGGGGTCTGCAGGGGTCACAAGGAGGGGGACAGGAGGTGGGAGTGGTATGGGGCAGAGCTGGTATTGGGGGCGGGACCCGTGGGACAGCGGGAGGAAGGTGGAGATGGGGTAATGAGAATTGGTGGGATGGGACCTGGAATGAGTGGAATTGGGGAGTTGTTTTGATGCTAAGGGGGGGGTGAATCCGTCGCTGGGGGGGGCTGAGTCCTGCGT
Organism: Pelusios castaneus; assembly: GCA_007922175.1. Lineage (NCBI taxonomy): Eukaryota > Metazoa > Chordata > Testudines > Pelomedusidae > Pelusios > Pelusios castaneus. Next base: position 1,164,084 of record ML685964.1, read on the forward strand.
CCTGCAGCATTGGGGTCCAGCGAGGATTTGGAGGGCTGGGACCTGAGGTGTGGGTGTTTTGGGGGGGTAGCAGGAAGGGGTATGAGTTAAAGGTTTAGAAGGCAGGGGCCTGCTTGGAGCTGGAGAGAGGAAGTCTGGAACCGAGTCCTGGTGGGATTTGATCTCTCTTTCTTGATCCCTGCATGTCCTTTGACCCTACAGGGTGGGACAGCATTTGGGCACTTCCCCACCCTCAGGTGGGAAAGGATCACTTAGGGGTTTGTTGGAGGGGGTTAGTTGTGGGGAGAGAGAGTGTTGTCGGGGAGTGGAGTAGGGGACATCTGCAATGGGTTTTTCCACCTGCCTCTTATGAATTTTGGTGACTCTGCTAAAGAGGGAGGGAGCAGCTGCCCCCACCCCACAACCGCACCATGTGCACTCCACCTGCAGTCTGGCTTTGGGCTGCTTCTACCCCATCCCCCTTTCACCAGTTCCTGCTCTGGGGTGGGTACTCAGGAGCTAGCAGCCAAGTGCCCGAGAGATCTTTGCCATTCCAGTCTGTCCTTGCTCAGGCTCATCCTCTTGTTGTTCCCTTCTCCCAGGTTGGTGAGGATGCCTAACGACTGAACAAAGGGGCTCCCTGCAAGTCCTGGCTGAGTGACGTTCCCATGTGCTGGAGCTGCTGGAGACTAGGTGCCCGTGGGGCCTGAGACCCCCTGGCATGGCACAGACCCTGCTGCTGCTGCTACTCTGTTGGGCCCAGCTGGCCTGGGGGCAGCCAGCCAGAAGATACCTGAGTGTTGGCGATGGCAGCACCCTGGAGTTTGATTTCCCTGAGAGGAGTCAGGGCATCATGGTGGTATCCAGCCACTACCCAGACACCAATGGCACAGCAGGTGGTGTCTGGCTTAGCGCAACCTCACTGGCGCCCACCGTGCTGACCGTGGAGAACGTCAGTGCTCTGTGCTGTGGGGCGAGGGGCTTTGTGGTGACCATCCATTCAGGGGCAGCTGGGCTGGCACCACTCCGACTGCGCCTGCTGGATCAGCACCGACTGGTGGAGGAACGAGGGGAGTTCCACGTGCGGGTGCTGGCGGGCGAGGAGCCAGAGCCAGAACACTTGGGACTGGGCCACTTCTCAGAGAACCCCCTGCTTTATGCTCTCCTGCCCCTCATCTTTATCAACAAGTGCGCCTTTGGCTGCAAGGTGGAACTGGAGGCGCTGCGGGGCCTGGTGCGCCAGCCCCACCCTGTCCTCTTGGGCATCGTAGGCCAGTTTGTGGCCATGCCTCTCTATGGCTACCTCATGTCACTGGCCTTTGCCCTTCCCAAGGCGCTGGCGCTGGGGCTGGTCATCACCTGTTCCTCGCCAGGCGGGGGCGGTGGGTACCTCTACAGCCTCCTGCTGGGCGGGGACGTCACTTTGGCCATCTCTATGACGCTGCTCTCCACTGTAGTGGCTGCTGGGCTGATGCCACTCTCCTCGGCACTGTATGGGTGGCTGCTGAATGCCCACCAAACCCTGCATGTGCCCTTCGCCAAGATCCTGGGGACTCTCCTCTTCATTGCAGTGCCCATTTCTGCTGGCCTGGTTGTGAAGTGCAAACTGCCTCGGGTCGCTCGCTTGCTCCTACTGCTCATCAAGCCCTTCAGCTTCGCCCTCATTCTTGGTGGGCTCTTCATGGCCTACCACATGGGGGCATTCATCCTGGCTGATGTGCACGCCCCTGTGGTGCTGGCTGGGCTGACAGTGCCCCTTTTTGGTCTCCTGCTGGGCTACCTCCTAGCCTCCTGCCTGCGGCTGCCAGGGCCACACTGCCGGACGGTCAGCATTGAGGTGGGGGTGCAGAACAGCCTGCTGGCCCTGGCCGTCCTGCAGCTCTCCTTCCGCCGCCGGCAGGCAGACTTTGCCTCCCAGGCTCCCTTTGTTGTGGCGCTGAGTAGCACTGCAGAAATGTTGGTGCTGGTACTGGGTCACCTCCTCTATAAGAAGCTGTGGTCACCCAGCAGCCCCTGAGCACCTCCTGCTGCAAGAGGAACTGGGCTTCTGTTGAAAGGCAGTGGTATGGAGACCAGCTATAAAATGAGTTGTGTGTTCTCCCAGCTGCTGAGCGACCCTTGCCGCTTTGGAGAGAGATGTAAGGATTCAGGGACCTGTTATACAAGTGACTGGTCCCAGAGTGCAGCCCCCCTCTGCCCTCTTGGCAGTTGGAAACCAAAGTCTCAGGTTGGGCCCCTAACACCCAGCCTTATTTTTATACAGTTTGTTTACCATGCTGCTGGTGGTGGCTCCTTCCCACCTACAGGGTTTGAAGTTTGGATTATTCACAGAGGTGGGGAGCAGCCCCTCTCCCACCAGCATGAGGGTTTGAATAAAGGAGAGAGAGCAACACCATTTGTGCATAGAGATATTACTGGTGGAGGGGAGCAAAGGGGGGTTTGGGGTGGAGGGGTGAGACCCCTGGGGCCACTCACGGTGTCTCCTTAAACTGCAAGTCTGGGCTCTTTCCTTTGCTCAGCTGGGACTATGTAACCCTGGTGCCTGTGACAGCAAACACGAGTGCCGTTCACAGTACAGGCTGCTCTGTGCCTGAACCTGGCAAAAAGAGGGAAGAGGCTAGGGGCCCAGGCAAGGCAGACTCTTTGTCCCTGACCTTGTGCAACTTTCAGGCTCCTAGACACTGCTTCTGCCCATCACTGCAGGCACTAGCCAAGAACTAGGGAAACTCTTCTTTTGCCAACTTATTATTGCTGTGATGGTGGGGGGGGAGCCCTGAGCTGAGCGGGAGAGAGGGAGGGGCACGGGCAGAGCTGCAGTCTGGGAAAGGCACTGGATGGGGTGGGGGACACGCTGCTTACAGTCTGGTGTCTAACCCAACCTCGCCTCCGCTATGGGTGGAGCGCTAGCTCCAGGATCTCTGGCCCAAGCCCAGGGGCCGCTCTGACCCTCCGCGCCGCTCTGTGTCTAGGGTTGTGGAGGCTGATGAGGGCGGCCTTTGCTCCCCTTGGGACTCGGAGCAGATGTGTCACTCTGGCCCATGCTTCCCGCTCTATCTGTATGCTCTAGCGCTGGCACTCTAGCCTGCACGCTCGGTGGTCCTTTATGGTCCGACCGGAAGTGGCTGCTCTGGCTGGGGCTACCCGCCCACGAACGAGGAGGGAGGGCGGAGACCTCTTGGGGGGGGAGGGGGACGTCTAGTCAATCCTGTTCCAGGGCGCAACCTACTGCGCCACTTTTCCCGCTCATTTGGGTTTCTATGGTGACGGTCGGGGGCGGGCCTGGCTCTCAGAGTCTATGGAATAAGGACAGGCCGCTCTAGCTGTAGAGTTGTGACGCTCTATGGCCTCCTTCCGGCTTGTCTAGCGTCTCCTAACTCTATGGTCCTCGGCGGCGGCCGTTCTATCCCGGGCGTCCTCCCGTGTCTATGGTGCCGTTTAAAGGGGCCGTTCCGGGGGCTGCGCGGTCCCGCGATGCTGCTCACGGTGAAGGCGCTGCAGGGCCGGGGCTGCAGCCTGCAGGTCCCGGGGCCGGGGGCTGCTCGGGGGGCAGGAGGGTCTTCCCGGGGCGGGGCGGTTGAGTGCGGGGCAGTTTGGGGGGTGGGGTGTTACTAGAGCAGGCAGCTGGTTATGTGTGTCATGGGTGAAAGGCTCTATGGGGTGTCCTGTACCTGTGTCTTCTCCTCTACGGTAGGTTGCAAATAGGAGAGGTGGGTTGGGGTTGGGAGAGCTGGTAGTGCAGGGGAGCAATGCTGGGGTGGGGAGACATGGAAGATCCTGAATGCTGGGGTGGGGAGACATGGAAGACCCTGGAGAGAGGTGGATGGGGAGGAGATGGGGACATGGAATGGCGTGGATGGGGGGTACTGGTGTGGTTTGTCAGTCCTGGGGGTGGGGTGTAGCTCCCTATTCCATCCCATTTTCCCCAGGTCTCCCCTGACGAGCGTGTCAGCTCCTTGAAACGCCTGGTCTCAGAGAAGTTGAACATCCCAGTCTCTCAGCAGCGGCTGCTTTTCAAGGGCAAGGCCCTGGCAGGTGGGTGCTGGTTCCCAGGGGGCACAAGTCTGCAGACAGGCAGCTCCCAAAGGGGCACAAGCTTTCCCTATTTGTCTCTCTAGGCTGGGATGTTGACTCTGGAGCATAATGATGAGACACTTCATAATGATGAGACACTTCATACTACCGCAGAGTTTTCATTGCTAACCTGCTTCATCTAATTTCATTCAGTGCAGCTGCCTCTGGAGTGGGCTGTTCATGCTGGGACACCTAGCCTGGTGCTGAGACATGGTTGCTCTGAAGTGACAGGAAGAGGCTTGTTATACAATGACCATTCACCAGGCAGAGATACAGCCCCTCTGGGTGGGGCAGGGGGCAAGTTATACGGTGACCTCTAGCCCAGCCCAGCACAGAGATAGGGGTTGGCCCCTCTGGGATGGGGCAACAGCTGTACACTCTACATTTCTAAATGTAAATGGTCTGGGGGTTACCTTTAGCTTGGCATCTCACCATCTGTGACATTCCCCCTCTGCAATCTTGACTGGTGTGTAGCTGTGTCATCCCAGTTTTTCACTCTTGGGCCCTGTCTAACCCACTTTGCTGGGTGAACCCCCACTCCTAGGTCAGCTCACACCCTGCCTTCTGTGTGTACTTTACACACTGTAGGAGTGGTCTGGTCAGCCACTCATAAGATAGACCACCAGCAAACACCCTCAGTCACAGCTGCAACCTGGGAACTACCATCTTGCAGTATTCAGTGCTGTCCACTCCACCTTGTAAGCTCATTTATACTTTTCTGTTGACTTATCAAAGAAATTGATGTGCACCATCTTTGTTACTCTAAGTGAGGTCTCTGCACACACTTGATCCACATGCACTGCTTTAGATAAAACAAGTAAGTTTATTGACTACAGCAAGATTTTAAGTGATTATAAATCAGAATACTATAAATCAAGATCTTAATAAATCAAGGAGCTAATCACAACTAAAAAATAATCTAGATTAAGATTAAGATCCATCTCATGGTGTTAACTTCTCTGATATCAGTTTACCGTATGGGTTGGTTGTGAAGAGTCTTGCAGCTGGACCCCCACCCTGTGTGTAGATTCTTAGTCTTTGGTAGTGTTTGAATATGGCTTCCAGGGGAGATTCCAGAGACAAGGACCCTCAGCTTTTAACAAGGTTTCCCAACACCCCTTGGGGTCAAGTGATCAGCCCTGTCTGGCTGTGGGCATGATTCCTTCTATGACAGCCAAAATGCTCATAGGTGCTGAGATCCATTGTTCCTGTGTGCATGCCTCCGCTGGGTGTGGAAACACAGCTCTGTGTTTGTGTGCGTCTATTCAAGCCATGTGAGATACACAGCTGGGGACAGGACCTGGCAGAGTTTCATATCTGCACACATGCATGACGTTGCAGAAAACATGCTACCCTAACGGTCCTGTTCAGTCTGTCATGAGCATTCCAGAAACACTGGACATGACAGACTTTGCATCAGAACATACACAGCAGCACTGTAAGGGTGAACATGAATAATACGCAGCTCACACCGCAAGTGTATGGCATGGGGTGCAGCATGTCACAGAGTCAGGAGCAGGAGGTTCTCATCCCCTGTCTTCCCACAGAGCTGCCCCTCAAGAAGGATGTATGTGGGGTGTGGCATCTCACACTATCCTTGGGGGTGTCCTTGCAAGCTGTGGGGGACAGAAACTCACTGCCTCTCTGCTGTCCCCAAAGATGAGCACCGACTTTCTGACTATTCCATTGGCCCCGAGTCCAAGCTGAACCTGGTGATCAAGCCACCAGAGAAGGCATCTCCTGAGGAGCCAGGGCACAGGGGGCCCCCACCACCATTTCCGACCATCTGGCACCCACTGGGTCAAGTCTTGGCACGGCACTTCAGCACGGCTGATGCAGAGAAGGTGCTGGAGCAGCTGCATAAGGTGATGCCTAAGGGAGCTGCAGGCTGGGGAGGCTTCCCAGATGGCTTTATTGTGCTGTAGAAATGCCACTGGTGCCCGGACATAGCCCCTCTGGGGTGGGGTGAGAGGGGTTGGTTAACTGGGGATCCCTTGCATGGAGCCAGGATGCGGCGTCTGTGGGGTGGGGCTGGGGCTGTTTCTTCAAGGATCACAGTGACGTCTTCTCCCCTGCCACATTGAGGGCACCAATCTAAGCCCCTTCTCCTTCCAGGATTATGAGCGGAGCCTTTGCCTGCTGAGCCTTGACGACATCGAGCGGCTGGCTACGCGTCTCCTGCACCCAGAGGTTGCTGATGTGGTGGAGATGGGATTCCTGGATTAGCACCCAGACAGACCCGGGTGGGGGCAGTGTTTGCCCTGTCTGTCCCTCCCTCCACCTGGAACAAGGAGCCTCTGGCGGGGACCCGGTGGGGGTGGGGGGGGGTCCCTCCCTTCTCAGACCTGTGAACTGCTGCTAAGAGCATGTCTGTAACTTTCTTCCTTCCTCATTAAAGGTGATGGTGGAGGTGAGACCAGCCCAGCTCTGCCTGGCGTGTTAACTGGGCTGTTGCTCGCTTCAGTACCCAGCTGTCTCGGGGGAGGGCAGGGGGGCTGCTTATCCATGTACCCTTTGTGAAGTGGGAGACGTGGCCCACAGGGGGTGGGCAGTGGCTGATTATACAGGGACTGTCTGCTTGGTGCTGAGATGCAGCCCCTCTGGGGTGGGGTGCAGAGGCTGTTTATAGTGGGGCCTGCTGCCCCCTATCTTTCTCCATGGTGCAGCTGTACCCCAAGTCTTCAATCCCCCCTAACTCCCACCCCACCTGAGGGTGAAGAAGCAGGCACACTGGGGGGAGAGGTGTAATTTGCCCTACAAACTGGGGGGGGTGGGGGGTCTGGGGGTGCCTCCACTACAGTGATGGGGGCATTTGCGGTGGATAAGTCTAGGGCCCCCTTCACGATGTGGGGATGGTTCTTGGTTATGGGGGAGTTATGGGGGGGGAGGGAGGCTGGGAAGTCGGGAGGTGGGGGTCGGTGTGTGCACCGCGGGGCCAGTCTCCGCTGGGGGCGGGGCCTGATCACAAACTCCGCCCCCGCAGGCAGCACGTGGGAGCGGAGCCAAGCGATGGAGGAAGCCGGAGCCGCCCCGGCCGCCAGGCTGGACTTGTATCCGGGTTTGCGCGGGCGGGAGGAGGTGGGGGCGTAGAGGGGCCTTGGGGGGCAGCGGCGGTACCGGAGACGGCGTAGAGAGGGCGGGGGCGGGCTGCGGAGGGAAGATGGAGCGTAGAGGGGGTTGGGGGGGCTTTGGGGAAGGCGCCGCGGGGGGACTTGGAGGGAGGGGCCATTTAGGAGGGGAGGGGGCACAGAGGGGACTTCACGGGTGTCGCCCCTCGAGATTAGTCGTGACTCTCACTTCCAGGTCTTCCCCTTTTCCTTAACTTCCCACCCAGCACCTTGCGAGTCCCCTTCCCATCCCCCTTGGAGGCCCAGATCGCCCACGGATCTCTGGCCCCCGACCCCGAGCCCCACAAGGGGGGGGATCAGCAAAGAACTGATGGTGACCGAGAACGTCCTACATGTGTGAGTGACTCCCCCCCCACGGGACTGCTTGGGAGTGAGGGGCACTGGCAGACATCTAGGGGGACTCCTGGGCAGGGATAGCAGGGGGCTGCAGGTCAGGAGGGAGAGGCACCAGCAAGGCTGGATTTGGGAGGGAGCATCCCTTCTCACCACATCTCCTCCCCCAGGCACTGGAAGGCAGATGAGGCCCGGATCCTGCGTGTTTCCATTAACTCCTTCCTGGACCATCTTGCCCTCGTGATACAGACCATGGAAATGTTTGGGCCCCCAGTGCCCCGATAGCACCCGTCCCCTGCCCCATAGTCCCTGCAGCACGACAGGCTGGCACACTGTCCTCTCAGCTCCGCTGGCTTGAAGATGCTGGTGCCAGTGGTGTTGGGGATGCAGGCAAGGCACCAGCTGGACTGTCCATGAGGGAGTGGAGGACACCGAAGATCCCTGCGTCTGGCTGGCACTGTGGACCGGTTTCAGCTCTGTGGCTAGAAGAGCCTGAGAGAAGAGGATGGGGCTGGGGAGCCTGCAATGGGCGCTATATGGACCTCACCCACGTGCTGACGGACGCTGTCTTCTGGAATAAATATTGTGGTGGTACTTGCTGTGTCAACTGAATATGAGCTGAGCAAAGAGCTTCTCCTCCCCCTGCCAGGATCCACTGCCCCTGGGTTTGGCCACCCACAGGGATCCATCCTAGGATTTGGCCATGCACAGCCCTGTGGGAACTGCCCCAAGCTCTGCCCCTTGAATCTGACCATAGGTCCTCTGCCAGGAACACCCCTCACAGCATCCCAGGATGCCCCTCCATCCCCCTTTCCCAGAGATTCTACCCCCCCCCCCCCCCAGCAGATGCACACACACAAACACAGCCCACCTGTGGGCGGATGTGGGGCCCTGTGTACTGAGAAATGTGCCACTCTGCAGTCTGCACCTATGTTTCTTGACCAGTGTAGCAAGCATGATGTACACAAACTGGTCCAGCCCAAGCCGAATGCTGTGTGCAGCTCTGTAGACCAAGACAGCTTTTCTTGGGGGGACTAGTGAGAAGAGGGCACTAAGTGCACAACTCATGCAGCTCTGCCAGGGCTGCACACATGCACCCATCATGCCAAGGGGGGAGGTACCACACTGTGTGAGGGGCACAGCAAGTGGGTGCTATTGTGAGGCAGGGGCTGGGCACATTGCATAATCAGCCCCCCCCCAATGCAGCCCTCCTGGACTTCACCTTCCTGCCAGCATAGGAGCCACTCCACAGCTCCACCCAGCCTGGCCTTTCCAGCATCCAGCGCTCCATCCTGGCAGACTCCCCACCCACACGAAGCACCCAAGGGAGCTAATGCGGCCTCAGGGCTGCCTATTAACCCTTCACAGGGGGGGGGGGAGGAGCTCATTAAGGATGTGCAGGTGTAGGATGGGTGATTTAATTCCAGTAAAAGAATGAAGCCATGGGGTGAGTGGCTGGAAGGCAAACACAGCCCCAGCCCCCCAGTGTCTTAGGGTTAAATAAGAGAGTTCAGTTGGTTTTTCTTATTAAACAGGAACATTTTTGCCTTTTTACCGCCCCTCACTAATATGCTCTGTTCATTGTTTGAATCAAACCGTGTTGATTTGCTCTAACAGTCTGACCTGATCCTGTGACTTACACTTCCCTGCATTTAATTTCCTCTTATTTTGTACATGCTTTGTCTTCAAGCATCTAGTTTGGGTGGGGACGGGGGGGGGGGGGAAACAATCAGCTGAACATGAGTGCCCATGCTTAAGCTTGGGCCAGGGAATCCTTCAAAGGAGCAGGGCAGGATTACCCTTTGTTATTGACCCTGGTGCATCAGCTGTGGGATGCCTGTGTCCCATTCTGGGGCAGGGGTACAACTGATGACACATGGTGATATATTGGAGTGGGGGTTCAGAAAGCACCCTGAGGATGATTTTAAGAGTTAGAAAACCAGCCTTAGGATAAGGGATGCCAGGAGCTTAAGGCAGAGGTGACAGGGGCCTGCAGCACATGCTTAAAAGCATCTACATAGCAAATATTTACTCCTGGGCTGTTTATACTAGGGCAGATAGGCTAACCCATGCTGGTGGCTGGGCATCCATGTTAGCCTAATTCACGCTGGAAATCAGATGTAACTGTTTGCTTGAGATGTGAATTAACCATTGGTATAATTTATCCAGGTGCATGGTGGGTCCTCCACACAGCCAATTTCTCAGTTAAGCCAGACTGCTTTTTTTAAAGCAGCAGCTGAAACAGGAATTTATTCAGGGCCACCCTCTGGCCCTTGATATGCAGGGGGTCATCCTACATGATCCCATGGGCACTTCTGCCCTAGAGTGGAGATGGTGGATCTGGGGCCCTCCCCACTGATGGAATATAAAAGCCTGCCCCACAGTTTGTCAAGCTTGGGGTCAGGGTGGGGGCCTCAGGCCTGAGTCCATGGGCTGACTTGCAGAGACGCCCTCAGCTGACAGCAGGGTTACACTATGGTTTTGTAAGCCTGAATGGGGTTTCACTTGAAGCGTGCCCTGGTCAGAGGGATGAGTCACCTACAAGGAGATAGTGAAGAACCAGCACAGTCACAGACAGGGGGGCCCTGTGAGGACCAAGGGGTGCTGAAACAGTGTGACCCCATCCTGCCCTCCACCCTGTATGGGACTCCTCCCTCTGGGGGATTGCCCCCACCCCAGGCTCATTCTCACCAGCCTGGCTACAGTCAACCCACTGCAGGGGTCCTCTGCAAAACCCAGCCTGGAAGCCCTCATCGGGAGCAAGGATATGGGACAGTGTTTAGGGGCTGGAGCCCGATGTCCTGGGTTGTACTGAGAGCTGGTGGGGAGCACAGTCTACTGAAGTAGAGTTGAGGGGTTGGAGGTCCTGGGAGCTAGGACTCCTCCATTCTACCCCTGGGCATGGGGAGAAGTGGAATCTAGGGTGGGGGGATTGGGGGACGAATAGGGCATGTTGAATTACAGGACTCCTGGGGCCTGTCTTCAGCTCAGAGGGCACTGAGAGAGTGTGTGTGGTGGGGGTGGGGGTGGGGGGCAGAGGGTTCCTGCTACATGCAGCATTTTTGTTTCTATTCCCAGCACTGCCATGTGGCTCTGGAACCCTGGCAGCTGCCCTTCCTCCCCCCTCCAGTAGGTTCAGGCTGGGAGATACTTGGGACAATAACAGCCTCTGCCCGGGGGTTGGTGCAAAACCTGGCCTCCCCTCCCATGCATCCGGACTACTATCATAGTGCTACTAATGGGTATGCTGCAATAGGACTCGGTGTATATATGCACTGTGGAGAGCCCTGTGCAGCTCTCCCATTGGCTGGCACTGGATCCGCAAGGGTGGGGTATAAAGCCTGGAGCTGCCCCAGGCCTGGCACGGTGGCTGTTGTCCCCAGAGCAGAAGCAGTAAGAGTGGCTGTGCTCGGGGCACTCACTGGATCCCGACTAAGCCAACCAGGAGGGGGTAACAAGGGTGCACACCTCCTCCTTGGCTTTGCCTTGGGACCCCAAGCCAGCTGACCACAGCTCCAGCCTGGGCTCAGACAGCCACAATGCAAGAACCCTTCAGGGTCAGACAAGGGCCCACGGGTGTCAGGTGTGCACGCTCTGCTGCGGTCCCTTAGCGCCACGGTGAACCCAGCCATCTCCAATACTGCCCAGCGTTGGGTGCGCTGCAGACTTTAATAGACAGGTGACAATGTCGAGCTACAAGCAGGCAGGCAGAGAGGGGAAGCACCATGAGTCCAGGGGCTGACAGCCACACTCTCCCTTATTCCTCGACAAAGAAAAACAGCCACCGATTAAAGCTCTAGCCGCAGCCTATTTGAAAATGTAGAACAAAGCAGAGAGAATGGAGCTGGTCAGTGCTCATGTGCTTTAAGTGTAGACACCGAGAAGACGCTTGATCTCTGGTCCTGCGCTATCCCTGCTTGAAGTGGCGTCCATTATTCAGCAGTCCCCGCAGAACTATTAAAGAATATGGCTGACTATGAAAAACTCTAGCCAAGCACTGCCTATCCCCTCCCCAGCAGCCCCATGAGCGTTCCCACCACCACGCAGCATCCCCTTGACTCCCCCTTCTCGCCTGTGGTACCCCCACCCTCCTGCCCACCTGTTAACCACTCCAATGATGCCCAGCTTGACAGGCATGATCCGGCCCATCAGGACGTCCATGGCATCCGTTCCAGCATCCATCAGGTCCAGTTTGGTGACCACGGCCAATGCTCAGCACCCTGCAGGAAGCAAAGGGGATTAAGGCAATCAGCCATGCCACATCCGTTCAGAGACAGACACCTAGACTTGAACTATGCTCACCATTGAGATCAATCCATTTATGTGGGTCAGGGGTGTGACAATCCACACATCACTCTACTCCTGGCACATACGCTGCTATGCTGACCGATGACCGCTACTGGCACCAGGGAAACCCAGGCACCGGGCAGGCTGCATCTGGGCCATGACACTACAGAGCCAGCGTAGCCATGGCAAGGGGATGCAGGTTCTGGCAGGTGGTTCAGCTGATGCAGACTCTGACCTAAGCTGGCTTTCCCTTTCTTACCTGCATCCTCCAACCCCAGATTCCAGGGAACCAAGGAACACCATGCACGTTGCAAAGGCTGCCCAATGTTTCTGTCACTCCCTGCTGGCTCTCTCACTCCCATGAGAGGTGACATCTCTGCTAGGGACACAAATTCTCCATTGGGAGCCACAGAGAGGACCATGGAGGCTGGAGCCCAAGTGTTCTACAGGGAAACCAGTTTACCTTAGAGACTTAAAGGGGAGGCACTCCCCAGAGAGTCTGTGAAAGCTCAACAGCATCAAACACCCAGTAAATCCCCCCCACAGGCCTCTGCTGGCCCACACTTCTCCACCTGCCTCCACTTCATTCCCTCCAGGCAGGGGTCACAGCTTCTCCCAGCTCTCACCCTTGGGTCTCCATAAGGGTGATGGGATGAAGGGGGAACCCCCATGTTAGTACCATCAGGGTCAACATCCTGGGCCAGCTTTAATGCCTTGGAAGTGGCCATCACAGCCAGGATCAAGCAGTTAGGGTTGGGGACATGCGACAGGATCATCGCATGCACCTGGCCCTCAATATCAGTGGACTGGTCCCCCACAGGAACTTGGAGAGGGAAAAGAAGAGTCAGCACAGGACAACCAGGACTTCAGTTTGGGGAGAGGAGTCAGGTCTAGTGGTTACAGCAGGGGGATAAGAAGCCAGGACTCCTGGGTTCTCTCCTTCATTCCAGGAGGGACCGGAGCATAGTGGTTAGAGGAGGTAGGCTGGGAGCCAAGACCCCTGGGCTCTACCTAGCTCTGAGAGGGTAGCGGGGAGGATGGGAACCAGAACTCCTGCTTATAGAGACCAACTGCTGAGGGTCGCTGCTTGGAAAGGTCTCCAAATGAGACTAGGAATAAGCCAAGTTTTGTAAATACTGCTGCCAACAACTCCAGTGGGGCATTACCCCCCAACTCTCCCACTTCCCAGGGCACCCGCCTCTGACCTTGGTAATCTCTGGCAAGTCAATCAGCGACAGGTTCAGGAAACATGGGGAGTAGATCTTCAGGGACAAGGGCCCCGGGCTCATCCCCTGCAGGACAATAACCAGCAGGGTTAGAGGAGAGCTCTGGAAGCCAGGACTCCTGGGCTATGTCTACACTAGAAAAGTGAAGTCGACTTTATTAAGTCGACTTTAATAAGGTTGATTTAAGTTGTCGACTTTAAGTCAACCTTATTAAAGTCGACTTAACAAAATGGACTAAGCTGACTTAGCTTTAAGTCGACTTAGTCCACTTTGTTAAGTTGACTTAACCACCCATAAGTTGACTTAATAAAGTCTACTTCGGGGTTACTCCATGTCCACACTGTCCTTAAGTCGACTTAAGGAATGGTAGTAATTAAGTCGACTTAAGGAAGTTCTTAAGTCGACTTAATGAAAGCCTAGTGTGGACGTGGCTTAATTTAAGTCAATTTAAGCCTCCTTAAGCCAACTTAAATTGCCATTGTAGATGTAGCCCTGGGTTCCATCACTGAATCCTGAGGCTGGTGCATGTACTCTCACTGAGGAGTAGTACTGAACAAGGACACAGGTAAGGGGGTGCTGGGGCAGGACTCCTAGATTCACACCCCAGCTCTGGAAGGGAAGGGGGTCTAGTGGGTTAGAGTGGAAAATGTGAGTCAGGATTCTGGGTTCACATACACATTGGCGGGGGGGGGGGAGGGTTGCTTTCACATGGGCTCATTCGTGTTACCTTGCTGGCTCCTGTCATCCTCTCGGTCTCAGTCACGATCTCTTGCCAGATCTCATCAAAGTCGCTTAAGGTCTGAGATAGGAAAAAGTAGGACTCATGAAACATAGATGGGAGGGCAGGGCTGTCCCTGAGACAGGGACTGTGGGGCAAAATGCCCCCTCCTTCCAAGGAGCTGGTCACTTTGCTCTGCCCAGTGGCTAGGAATACATGGAGAGGGGTGATGACCCACAGATGGGGTGGGCATAGGAGGAGGGCAAGGGAGGCTACTGAGAACATCACCTCCATTACCACCTGTCCACCCCCCCCGAAGACACAGGTCAGAGAAAGATGTCACTCACACACATCTATGATCATCACTCCTCTCTAAGACCCAGATGTTGGTTAATGGGGTCCCCCCCCAAGTCCCAAGCAGGGCCCCCTACCTTGTGCTTGCAGTGAAGGAAGGTCGCCCGCTCTTCGGCCTGTATACCTGGTGGGAGAGGAGATTCAGTCACTCTCAGTCCCCCAGGGAGTTTCCTAGCCCTGCTTCAGGCAGCTGTCAGAGATACTGGCTCCCCACAGAAACTGCCAGCTGCATGCCACAGACATGTGTTCCCCAGCAGCAGGGGAAGAGGAAGTCACTGTGATCAATACACCTCAGTATGTCACCATCTCAGCCCTTGGGGGGAGGGGGGGTCTCTGTCCTCAGTCTCCCAGAGCAAAGGGGGGGTCTCCCACAGAATATGGTATAGGACTGAGGAGTGCTGGCTCCCAGACCACCCTGCTCTAAGACCCAGCTGCTCTCCCATAGCTGGGGATGGGCCCCCTTTCTAACTCACTCTCCTCCCATAGAACCCAGGTGTCCTGGCCACTCATATAACCTTCTGCCACCCACCCCAGGAAAGCCCACCCTGGCTCCCAGCACCCTTTACTTGTCTTGCCATTCACAGCATGCTGCTGCTCCTCCAGCGAAGGGACGGACACCAGCTACAAGACCAGTGGCCACCTGGTGATGATGCCGGAGCCCCGGGGCAAGAAGTCGCGGCCCACAATGTTCTCCAGCACCGAACTCCTCCCGCTGCTCTGTGGGGTGGACGGGGGGGGGGGGGGGGGGGGGGGGGGGGGGGAAAGGGGGGCGAGGGGCAGCAAGGCGGGGACGGGAGAGGAGGAGAAGAGGAGCCGGGGCTCCCGAGATGAGAAGGTGTTGGGGGGGGAGGTCTCACGTGGGATCCCCTTCGGGAGTGAGGAATGGGTGGAGGGGTCAGAGGTCGAGGATCAGGATGGGGGGGTCAGAGGTCGGGGCCTCACCTGTACCCCCACCACCACGAGCTGGGGCAGCGGGATCCCCTCGGCCCCCACCGCGCAGAGAATCTCCTGCAGTTTGCTGGTCATGGGGCTCAGGGTCTCCATGGCGACGCGAGGTCCTGCGGGGAGGGGCCGCGCTCACATCGCCCGGCGAGTCCAGCCCCCCCGACACCGAGCGGCCGGGACTAGAGGAGAATACACGCCCCATTACAACCCCCAGCCCCATTCACTCCCCTACCCGGAAGTAGCGCAGCAGCACCGCTCGCCCCCATCTCCGCTCCTTATTGGTCCGGAATCCCATCTGTTTGGGCAAAGGGTACATCAATCACTGGCCAAAGCCCTTCCCCCAATCCCATTGGAGGACAGTGGCTTGGTGCCTGGAGGTTCAGGTTGATCGGTGTTGAGACTGGAGGCTCATTGGCTAGTCCGCGCACCAATCAGCGGGACGGATCGGCCATGCTTGGACAGGGCAATGTGAGGGCACCATAAGCGGCCATGTTTGATAGGGACGGCTCAGGCTGCAGTAAGGGCCGCCATCTTGACTAGAACCATGGTAGGAGACATCTTTGTTTCGGGTATGCTGGGGCTTCACTTTTTATAGAGGAAAGAAGAGTAGCCATCTTAGAAAAGGGAACAATGTTTCATGGAGCCAGAGGCTCAAAAGGCGGGGCATCCCCACTCTTTGACCCTATGGATCCCTGGTTTAAATCCCATCCCCGCCCTAAGGAGGATGGGTTTTCATGTGGGTCTCCCAGATCCTAGGGGAAGTACCCTGAGCTATACGGCAGTGGTTTTCAAACTTTTTTTCCTCAGGACCCATTTGAAAAAAAATTAATTTATGCCCATGACCCAACAATTACATCTTTCAGCAACATGTTTGTCGTTCAGCAGCGGTAGCAGGGAGCACCACAACCCAGTACCTGAGGGTCTGCGATCCAGTACTAGATCCCGACCCGTGGTTTGAAAACCATTGCTTTAGGGTGCACAAACTCCCCATTAAATCTGCACCATTTTATGTAAACACAGGTCGTGAACACACTACAGCCTTAGCACGCGGTCAGGAGCTTTACCGCACGATAAGGCTGAGAGCATACACACTACAATGTTGCTTGTTGCGCGGCAACAGCCCTCTTGCCGCACAAGAGTTAAACCACATACACGAGCAGGGTTAGGCTTATCGCGGAACAGGTGTTAGAGCCAGTGTGTACACTCTTTTTGCAATTGACAGCCTCCAGAAATGTCCTAGAGTGTCAATCAAGGCCACTCTGGGACACTGGATCTGTGCCACAGGAGCTCTGCTGCTGCAGGAGCCACCAGGAACCCTGGTGGCTTCTGGGGACTGACCACCCAGACTGGCAGCTCTCAAGCGGGAGCCCCCAAGCTTGGGCGGCAGGCAGCAAGGCTGAAGCCGCCCATGCTTGAGGCTCCCAAGCAGGTGCGTCAAGCAAGGGCAGCTTGAGCCGAGCTGCCTGCCGGCCAGGCTGGGGTCTCCTGAGTGGAGCCTCAAGCACAGGAGCTGGAGCCCTGCTGCCCTGGGGGTTCCCAGCCGCTGAGAGCGGCTTCGGAGCCCCAGCTCTGGGAAAGCCCGGCTGCCGCAGAGCTTCCCCAGGGCTGGGGCTCCGCTGCTGCCTGTGGCTTGAACCCCACTTTTGGGGGAACAGCCCGTCCCCCCCGTGGGGCTCCAGTGGGGCAAGGCAGCCCCAAGGAACCTCCCTGGACTGCTCTACAGCCCTGTGTGGGAAGGTGGATGGAAGCAGCCCCTCTGCCAGCCCACAGGCTGGCTGTGGCAGTGCATGGTGGGATAGGTGCCCACCATGCACAGCTCCTTGTAACGAAAATTCAAAGGAGCGTGTGAATGCGCCTTTTCGTTACACCAAGTGCTGTGTGGATGGGGGAAAGTGTTATAGTTATAATCCTTGCTTGTCCCACAACAACTTTATTGTGGGACAAGTCTATAGTGTGTACATAGCCCCAGTCACTGCTCTCCTAGCGTGAGAACAGCTGGGCAACCTATGCCTCCTGCGCCCTTGGGACCACTTAAGCCATGATGCTCCAGGCTCACAGAGGACTCTGACAAAGGGAGAATTTCCTCTCTTAATTTTACAAACATGATGCATGCCTTGGTTTCCCTTTCTCCTTCACATTGTTTCCCAGTGGGGGGAAGGGTTAACACTGGTTTTGGAGCGTGTGGGAGACCTGAGATCTGCATGACCCCCTTGCAGTTTCAGGGTTTGTCTACACTTCAAACACCACTATAGCACTTCTGTGTAGACACTGCCTACCTATACTGCCCTGCCAGGGTAGCTAAACCACCTCCCTGAGATGCAGTAGTTAGATTTCTCCAGTGACCTAGAATTGTCTACACCAGGGGTTAAATGCTCGGGAGCGGAGATTTTTCACAACCACTGTGAAGGAGTTTCCCGGAGTTAATGACCTAATTTTCAAATGTAGATCAGGCGTAGGGTGGATGACTGGTTCTTTACAGAACTGGATGACACTGACTCAGATAAACTGAGGCTCTGGAAAGTCCATGAGCCCCCTCCCAAAATGATGAACAATCAACACTTAACATCAGGAAACAGTGTAGGAAGGTGATGAAGACTCAACTGAAGTAGAATAAAGAGGAAAGGTGTGAAGTGTCTGGAATACCAGAAATGGTTCCTAGAGAGACGCAGGGCTCTGCTCTCCCAGCTTTGGCTGAGGCCTGCTTTGAACTAGAAAAGTAGGTTGGTACAAACATGTCATTCAGGGATGTGAGAAATCCACACCCCTGAATGAGGCAGTTAAAATGACCTAACCCTCGGTGTAGATACTGCCTCCAAAACATAGCAGATGGAGAACTTGTATTGCAAAAATTAAAGGGATTTGCAGTGTCTGCAGAGACAGCAGCTGAGCAGAGGTTTTTGAGGAGCACCTTCATGTTGTACTTAGTGCATAGCAGCGCAAAGCCCAGCGGGAAACTGAGGCGCACCTAGGACTCATACAAATGTTATCAACATTCCTGTAGTAATTGCAGTCTATGTGCCAGTTTGGATGAGCCTACAGGAAAGGGCCAAGGTGTTTGATTCGCCTTGGGTGGAGCCCAGAAGAGTTAACAGACAGAATAAAGTCTATGCTCACATCGTAGTGGAGCTTTTGAAGAAGACTGGGGATGAGACAATAGAAACCACTAGGCATTGCTCAATGGCTCTGTCTCAACCTTTGCTTCCCCACACTTCCTAAGCACTTTCAGACTTCATTGACCAGACCAGTGGACAGAGAAATTATGACCCAGTTTTGAAAAGGCTCCCTGGTGTCACCGGGAGTATGACAGCTTTGTGCTGTGAAGAGCTAATGCACAAGCCCCCCTGCAGGAATCTGGCTTGGCTAGATTCGAGGCTGGAGTGGAGCCGCACCAGGATTGGTGCCCCCTCCCTCTACCAGGCCCATTTCAGAGCCATGGAGGCCACAACTATGAGTCCAGATAAAGGTCTGGGTCACTAAAAGTGTCACTCCCAAGGCATAGTTTACAGACTGGAGAATAGACCAAAGCCTGAGAATTCAGGACCCAGGGGCCCAGACTACATCCTTTTGTAGATTTGATCCCCAGGGAGAATCACCTTTAATTAGGGCAATCTGAGTGGTCATCTCTGATTAATCCCCTGGGCAGGCATCTTTAATTAGGATGGCTTCTATGGGGGCGGGGAGGGTGAAAGCGGGGATGGGTGAGGCCCCATAAGGGAAAGCAACACTTATACATGGCCTGACAGCAATGATGCACAGTCCCAGCACAGTACACTGCCCCACGCATTCAGGCTCTTCAGGTTGCAGAACCGGGCAGGTCTGTCCCAGGGCAAGAGCTGCTGGCATCATTGGGTGAGGTGGTGACAGGAAATCAAAGTGCAAGATGAGGCTTTTCTGTGTGTTGTAAGAGACCAGGGGAAGTGAGGGACTTGCAGAAATAGGGAGTGAATAGAGAAAACACACATGTCCACCCACACATCTGAGTGCTAGAGCCATGAGGAAACAAGATAAAAAAGTATAAAGCTGTGTGTATATGTCTGAACAAAGGCTGTGAAGACAAAACAACAGCGAATCCCAAAGCACAGGATCACAAACACACTGATTTGTTAGTCTTTAAAAGAGCCACAGGACTCCTTGTATGTTACACTGCTCATGGAGAGTTATAGCTAGCTAGAAAGATGGACTCCACCAGCCAGTTAGGTAGAGGGTGTGTATGAGGCAAGAAAGCTGGGAATGTATGGGGTTGTACAGTGCTACTATCTATCTATCTATCTATCTATCTATCTATCTATCTATCTATCTATCTATCTATCTATCTATCT
>ML685964.1:1183453-1197283 GCA_007922175.1 Pelusios castaneus
TCTATCTATCTATCTATCTATCTATCTATCTATCTATCTATCTATCTCATTAAACTCCATGTCACGTCCTCTCATTCATCCCTTCACCTGGGTGTCATCGCAGCACCTGGGAGTCGTGGCTGTTGGACCTCCCAGGGGATGAGACTGAGACCAGCCAGCTGGGTCTGTAAGCCGGGTTCAGTAGCACTGGCGACTCTGCCATGGAGCCCTCCTGAATGCTGGCTGGTCTGCTGAGGTCTTTCCTGCATTAACTCAGTGACACGAACTTGGCTCATTCTCTGGTGGTTTTATCTGTACCTTATCAGCCCAGGGCATTACTGGATCAGCACTGAAATCCGCCTGGTCCCCTGCTCACTTCCTTGGAGAGAGCAAAGCTCAAGGCCTCCTTTGATCTTCGGTGAAAGGCTCTGCCACTAGTTCCAAGGCTGGGACTTCCCCAAACCTGGCTGTGTCCACAGGGGACAAGGGGAGACCAGAGAGCACAGCACTGAAATGCAGCAGGCTCTTGTGTGTGGCATGGAAGCTCCTTATAAAGGGAACCTTTTCCTGGTGCTGAGATGTGGCTCCTCTGGTGTAGTGTGTGTGGACGGTGGGGGGAGATATACAAAGCCCCTCACACTTTGCTCAGAGATGCAGTTGCCTCTGGTGTGGGGCACTGGGGATGTTTCTACAACTGCAGAACATCTTATGAATGAGCTGTAAATGGGCAATGCCCACCCCAATCACACCCCTGTACTACCCCACCAGCCATGTCCATCCTGGGGGCAAGTAAGGATCATATGATCAGGGGGACTGGAGGCTCCTGGGAATGGGGTTGGGGGAAGGTGAGCTGGTGGGGGAATGGGGGCTGGTGGGTCCTTGGGCAAGGGTTGGGGGGACTGGAGATTGCTGGGGGTCAATGGGGGGATGGAAGCTCCTGGGGTTGTGGGGGACCTGGAGGTCATGTGGGAGGTATCCCTGGGGATTGATGGAGGTGCAGGTTCCTAGGCTAGGAGTACGGGGTGTTTGGAGGCCCTTGGGAGGTAATGGGGGCCTGGAGGCCCCGGGGATGCGGGGCGGGGGGGGGGCTGGTGACCGCTAGGGAATGATGGGGGATGCAGCCTTCTAGGGATCCGGGGCTGGGGGGAGCTGGAGGTGAGGGGGCTGAGGCTGGGGGGAGACGGAGGCGCCTACGGGGTGGGGGTGGAGCGAGGAGGCGCCAGTCCGGTCCCGAGGGGGTCGGAGGAGGCAGGTCTCTTCGATTTCCCCGCCCCACGAGTAGCAGCTCCCGTCCCGTCTCGTCCCGTCCGGTCCCACGGCTGGTGAAAACACCTGGAGCAGGGATCTAGCTGCGGCGCCTCCGCCGCCCCTGACCCCACTGGCCCGTGGACCTGGCCGGCCCCGATCCCCTCGGACAGCTGCAGCCCCTGGAACCGAATCCGCCCGGGACTCCCCGCGATCCCTCCCCGCCATGGGGGACCCCTTCCACCGCTCCCTGTTGCGCACCCCGCGCGGCCGGTTCCGAGTCTCGTTGCCCCCGGGGGGTGAGTTCCTGCTGGGGACCCCGGAGCCGCTGAGCCGGCCGGGCGCTGCTGGTGAGTCCCGGGAGCTCGGGGTGGCGGTGGCGGGAGGTGTTTTCCTCAGCCCCGAGACGGGAGAGGCTGAGGTAGGTGTCCATTGGCCAGGACTCCTGGGTCCCTCGATGGTTCCAGGATTCTGGGAAAGAATGGGGGCCCCGGGACTCCTGGGTTCCACTGGTGGCTGCCACACCACTGACCCCTTTGCTGCCCTGCGTGATTTTTATTCACTAAAGGGGGCAAGAGGAGAGGGGCTAATCCCACAGGGGTCGTCCCCGCTGAGCCTGGATGGTTACTTCCTTAGGCAGGTGTCTCTACAGGAAAGAATTACCCCCACCTGCACTGGTCCCACCGTGGGGCTCGGGTGGGGGAGTCTGGGAAGGAAAGAACGAGTGGGGCAAGATCCCACCACCCAGGATTGGGGCCCCAGCAAATCTGACAGTGATGCTTATAACTTCTGAGCGGGGAGTGGGGGGGAGGAGCAGCTGGAGCCACCTGGGTAAACAAGGCCATCCAGAGGGCAGAGGCTGGCAGAGATGTTGGACAGATTTCATAGCTATCAGGAACCCACTTTTTGTTCTCTGTCTAGCTTCTGGTCCCATGGGAGCTGGCTCTATTATGAGGACCCCTAATGATCTGATTATTGTTTGTAATCTAACGTGACCCAGGCCAGAAAATGTCCCCAGATCCCCCTGACTGGAGCATTTCAGTCCTCAGGAGATTAACTGTTGTGTGCCATGGGTGGTAAAAAGGAAAAGCCGAGAGACGTGTGCCCTTGTCTGCACCCCATTCAGTGCCCTTTCTATCATACCAGGCCAATACTGTCCAGCCTGTTGATGGACCCCACTTCCCAAGCCATTAGTGTCAGAGATGGGGTGCTAGGGCCTCTTCTCCAAGGCTGCATTCCCAGGCTGTAAGCAGGGTGCGTCAATCCTCCTAGGGTTAGGCAGAGGGCCCTGCAGAACCACTTGTTTATGGGCAGGGCCGGAAGCTGACATCCTGTACCTGGCTGGCTCTGCCCCAGCGTGGGCTGGATGTGAGGCCCAGACTGTGTGTATGTGTGGGAGCTCCTGGAGCCTAATCAGTGGGGCCACAAGGCCACAGGGAAAGGTCACATCCCCAACCTGGGGCATGTCTGGGAGTTATTAGGTAACGTCTCCATTGCTTTAGGGCAGCTAAATGCCCCCTCCCCCATCAGCTTGATTTCCCCCCAGTAATGGTTAACCATTAACCAGGGCAGTGTGGTTGTGTAGCAGGAACTATCCTGGCTCCTTGCAGGCTGTGCTGCAGGAGATCAGGCTGTGGTCAGGCACTGGGTGGTTGGCGTTGTCTCCCTGGGCTCCTCTCTCTCTCTGTCTCCATCCATTGTCTCGCGTATGTCCTGCAAGTTGTCTCCAAATGCAGTTATTTGGGTAAAGCTGTTCTGGAATCAGCATTCCTGATTAGCCCCATGTGTGGACACGGCTGGAACAAAATAGCGTAGCACATTGCATCTCTATGTGCTTCACCATCTCTAATGTACTGGCCTCCTCACAGGAGGAAATACTACCACCTCCATCGTACAGCCAGGCAGCTGAGACTCAGAAAGGCTGCGTCACACAGGCCAGAGCAATGAAAATCGAACCAGTCTACCAAAGTTCTTGATTGGTCTCTGAAGCATGGCACCCTTCTTCACTAAATCAACCAACAAGCCACTCCTAAAGGGTTTGTTTATACCTGAAGGTTAACACAGATTAAGGGAGGGCGTGAATGTTAGCCCTTGTCTACCCAGGGCACTGAGTACGACTTGTCATGGAAGCCACTTATGGAGTACGATAATAACTCGTTTAATCTGCAGGAAGGGAGATTTTAGGAAAACACTTTCCCTCTCTAAGCGTGGTTCAGCACTGGTTCCAAGGAGGGTGAGGAATCCCCAGCATTGGAGGATTTTAAGGACAGGCTGGACAAGTCCCTGTTAGGGGTCTAGGGTAACTAAGTCCTGCCTCAGAGCGGAGAGATAGGCTACTGATTGCTTGAGGGCCCTTGCAGATGGCCATTTCTATACCTCTGTGACATAGCCGGGTGCCCCCTGGGTGGACACTCCAGCATGCCTTCCTTCTTCCTGTTTGAAGGTGGAGTAAACAGGAATGACAGCGTCCATCCTGGAGTTAATCAGAAATAGTGGTTGCACTTTAAATTCACCCCCGTACCTTAATGTACAGGTTGTCTGCACTTGAGAGTTAATTCAGATTATGTCTCGGTGGTCTGTCTGTGCAGTGCTTAGTATGCAAGGGGTCATGGTCTGTGGCAGACTCCTAGGTGCTACCAGAATACACAGAACAACAAATAGCTGCAGAAGGACTTGCACAGTTCTGGCAGCGTGGGAAAGCACCAGTGTCTCTGTCCCTGCCAGCTGCCTCTACAGGGAATTAAGGATACAAATTCTATCCATGGAGACACAGCCCTGAGGAGTAGATCAGGCCCCTCTCAGCCTGAGGTACTGAGATGCAGGCGTTGCAATCTCCTCCGCAGCTGGCCTGAGTCTTATGGAATCTGCAGCCCAGAGTTAGACATGCAGGCACTTAAAATAGCCAGCAAGAAACACACCGAAGCTCGGCGGTTAGAGCACTTGTCGGGGCTGTAGGAGAGCAAGGTTTGACCCTCTGACTGCTTCAGCCCAAGGACTAGACACAGCATCATGCTCATTTGAGGCAGGGACTCTGAGGTACTGCTCTCAAAGCTGCTGAACTACATCTAAACTGGTCTGAAGAGGGGACTTGAACCCCACTCTTGCCTGTTCTTAGATGAGGGCCCTGCCCTACCCCATGCTGAGGGACACCAGGGCCAGGTATTTGTGGTCTCTGGTTGACACTGGGCCATAGGGTGCAGTCTAGTTAAATCTTCTTGGGTACGTCTACACTTGTAAATTAAGTCGACTTAATTTACTCTGCGTCGACACTACACTTTCCTTAAATCGACTTAAGCTGCTGCTTAAGTCAACTTAAGGAAATTTTAAGTCGACTTAATAAGACCTAGTTTTTAAGTTGACATTGCTTAAGTCGACTTTATTAAGTCGACTTAAGCCAGTGTAGATGCAGAGTAGCCCTAAGTCGACTTTAAGGGTCCCCAGGGCTCCCCTACTGAACTCCCTCCCAGGGTGCCTGGCACAGCCAGAGCCTGGCGTGCCCACCCACCCCGCTCCTATTCCCCGCCCCGTCTTGCTCAGCCCCCATGTACCCTGGTACAATGGGAAAGATGCTGAGCTCCCTGGCACTTTGGAAGGGGTGCCCCCCTTCCCACCATGCACCACTCCCAGGTCCACCTAGCCCCTACAAGTCGACTTAGGCGTCCAGTGTGGATGCTCTAAGTTGATTTGGCAAGGTCAACTTTTAGTAGACCTAAATTTACAGTGTAGACATGCTAAGTCGACTTATTTGAACAAGTGTAGACATAGCTCTTTAGACCAGAGACTAGCACCCAATTGTCTGATCTTCTGGACAGGTGCTGAGCCCGAGACCCAGGCCATGTACATACGGGACAAGGAAAATATTATAGTATAATGCTTTCCCCCATCCACACAGCACTTCTTGTAACGCACAGGAGCGTTCACACCCTTCTTTGAATTCTCATTACAAGGAGCAGTGCATGGTGGGCACCTGTCTCACTCATGTCATGTAGCAGCTGCCAGGCTTCCGGGTCCCGGTGGCAGCAGAGCTTCAGCCAACTGCCCCCGGGGAACCGCGACAGCTATTTGTCAATTTCACTGCTCTGTTACAGCAGTGAAATTGACAAGTATGGCAGCCCCCGTGTCCCAGAGCGGCTGTGACTGGCATTCTGGGCCATTTCCGGAGGCTGTCTAACATGCAGTGACTGTACACGCTGACTCTATCGTGCGACAGCTGTTGTGCGACGATCCCTAAGCCTCTCATCTAGGTGGTGTTATTGTTGTGTGACGACAGGGCTGTTGTTGCACAAGGAGGAGCATTCATGTGCGTACGCTGCGCTTGTTATCGTGCGATAGCGCTGTAGTGTGTACAAGGCGCCAATCACACGCCAGCTGTGCCCCAATGAATATTTCATTATTTATATCAAGTGGAACAGCTTCAGCAAGGCCCACTCCAGTAAGCAGGGCAGGAAGGAGACTGAGGTTACTCGCTAAACCAGGCCAGACAATCTAAGTCAGAGATTCTTGACCTTGAGGCTGGGGGAAAGGCCCTGTATCTTCATCCAGACAGACCAGCCCATCCTGGAGCTTGCTTAGCCAGAGACACTCCCCTTCCCAGCCCTGATCTTCCAGCCCTGACAGACCAGCCTATTCTGTGGCTGGGTTAGCTGGAGACCCTGAGGGCTGAGGCCCCATATCCCATTCCTGATCTCCCAGCCCTGACAGACCAGTCAATCCTGGGGCTGAGGGGTTTTATGGCCAGATGGGATCATAGCCCTCATCTAGTACAATCTTCTGCATAGCCCAGGTTAGAGGCCCAGAAGGTCCCCCTTCCAGGCCAGAATATCTGGTTGAGTCAGAGCAGATTGTTTGTCTCAAGATAGGATGATCTTCCTAAAGACTCCAAGTGAGGGAAAATCCATCCTGCCTCTAGGTCACCTGCCTCAAAGATTATTCCCCTCCACTGTTACTATTCTGTGGCTTGTTTCTACCTTGCATTTATCCGGTTGCAGTGCCCAGCCAGAGAATCGCACTTTGCCCTTGTCTCCTGCAGTGAAGAGCCGTTTCCATCAGAAGACTGTCACATGATTAGGTACTTGTAGATGGTGACCGTGTCACTGTTTAACCTCCTGTCAAAGCTAAATGGACACCATCAGTAAGAGAAGGACGGGCCAGTCCTGTGGTATCTGAGCGCTGCTAACAGCGGGTGTGCTGTGGTCAAGTCACTGAAGTTTTCAGTGCACTAGTACAATGGGGCTAACAGCAGTACACCGCCACCCTGGGCTGTTATGATATATTTCAGACTGGGCGGAGCTCAGATACCATGGTGATGGGCACCAGAGGGGCGTCTAAGGTCTGGTCTGCACTACAGACCTATAACAAGCCAACTTCATTGCTCAAGGTGTGAAAAATGCATACTTTCTACTGCCCCTGCCCCCCTGAACTCAGTGAGGTGGCTTCATGATGCCAATGGGACAGCTAGCTCCTGTTGGCTAGAGCATCTTCATTAACATGCTACAGCTGCACAGCTGCCTTACACAGATAAAATTTCCTCATTGAAAAGCAGGATTTCCAGCTCTCAACTCACCCTTGTAGCTCTTTCCTGAACCCTTCCCAGTTTATCAACATCCCCCCCCCCCCAACTCTTACTTGCTGTTCCCGTTTATACCCACTAACTCCATTTTGCCCTACATAGCTAGTCAGTTCAGGGTCCTGGGGATGCTCCCACTGGATGTAGACACTGACAAAGTCCATATCGTCTTTGACGCACTCTTCCTTGTAAATAAAGTCTGCTTCTCCAAATACAGGAGAAATCCAGACCAAAGTGAGCCATTGCTTATCCTGCAGCCCCAAGCTCCTTTAATCATCAGACCTAAAAGCTCTCGCTTGCTTTTCCCAGGGTCACCCTGTGCTCGCAGGCTACAGCTTGGGTTTTTCTGCTTTTCACCTCTGTGGTGCCCCCTCCCCCATTCTTGTCTCTTCTGTTCTCCATTTGTGTGTGTATGTTCTCCCTTCCTTCAGACACACATCGGCAAAATAAGCCTCCTCCACGCACAAGATGCTGGTGTCCAGGCAGACTATTAGGCCTTGTTTTAGGTGTGGCCCCTCAGGCATGTCTAACATTCGCAGCTAGCATTAAACCATCACAACCTGACATGCAAACTCAACCCAGCCAATGGTTTCATCCCGCTCACGACACCGCTGTGATTTGTCTGTCACTAAAGTGTAACTTATATTTAGCTCCAAAGGGGGAAGTCGTGTTAGTCTAAGTCAGCAAAACAAACAAGGAGTCATGTGGCACTTTTAAAGACTAAAATTTATTTATCATGTGCTTTCATGGGAGAAAATCCCACTTTGTCAAAGCCTCAGATGAAGTGGGATTTTCTCCCATGAAAGCTCATGCAATAAATAAATGTTAGTCTTTATAAGTGCCACAGGACTCTGTTTGTTTTGTGTTTAGCTGACACCATATTGTCCAGCAAGGTAGCCAGTCGATACTAGAATCCAAGACCATGTCTCCTGGTGGGCTGTGTAAATAAATATTCATCACATGAGTAACCATTGGAGCAGTGGAGCTCCTGTTCAGCTGGTATCTAGAGTCACTGACTAGCTATCCCGCTCACACATGATCTCAGAGGGGGAGCTTTTTCTAAGCCCAGTTGGACGTGGAGGGCCCAGATGACTGACCTGGCACTCGGCTGTGTTGAAATGCACATTGTTACAAGCCCAGTCATCTGCAAGTTTTACCAGAAATGCTCTTCTCCCTTCCTAGCCAGGGCCCCTGAGGGGAAAGGTCCTGTGTCCCAGAGAACGAAGCCAGCCCACCTTAGTGACATGGATGGTAAAGGCCCTGTGCCCCATTCCCTAGGGCTGGGGCTGGGGCTGGGGCTGGTGACCGAGGGGTCAATGTGCCTCCTATTTCTGAGTTTCGAGGCCTACGGGTCTGGCTCTCACCTCAGGGCTCCCGCATCAGCACTAGTATCGGCACGTGCATCTGGGTGTCGCAAATTCTCCCTCCAAGGAGCTAAAGCTGGATGAGGGGCATTGGGGGTTAATCTGCTAGCTGCATATTTTAAAACTATCCTGTAATTAAACAATTCCCCAGGGGAACCCAAGAGCCAGAGATGGTCTGGCATTTATTACTCAGTGAAGCAATAATGGCTGAAAAGCTGAACTGTGCAGATGCTCAACAACTTGCCCCCAAAGGCAAATCATCCGGAAATATAGCAGGTTGGGTCAGGTAGGATGGGCAAGGGGGAGACAGTCTGGGGAGGTAATGGGAAGCTGATCTCACTTACTTCACTGCATTTATCCCTCCTTCCTATACTGTTCTCTGTTTTCAAGCATCTGCCGAAGTGGGATCTCTCCCATGAAAGCTCATGCGACAAATAAATTAATTAGTTTTTAAAAGTGCCACCGGACTCCTTGTTTGTTTTGCTGAACTAGACCAGCATGGCGCCCCCTTTGGAACTGGCTGAAGAAGTTTTCCGAGTAGGGTGAGCAAGTGCCCTGGTATTAGGAGCTTTGTTTATACATTATCCTCCCGCTCCTGATTTTTCACACTTGCTGTCTCATCACCGTATGCCTGCCCTGAGTAGACTCTGCCCCAGAAATGAGCAGTGGGAAGCAGGGTTTTAGTGTTATGTAGTGCCGCAGCTCCATGATGCCATAGCGCGAGGCACTGTACAATCTGAACAAAATATTATGTTGGGGTGGAAGCTCTGGGGAGGAGGAGACACAGTTACCATCCTTGCACTGGGTCCATTTGTATTACATTCTCAGCAAGAGGCCCCAAACCAGAGCCCCATCATGCAGAAATAAATCTCAGAAGTTCTGGCTCCAAGCCACTCCGCTGACCACCAGATCCCACTGCCCCCAGAGCTGGAGAGCAAACCCAGGCATCCTGTTGGGTTAGGCTGGGGAACTGAAGGTGGGAGAGCTGTAGGGCTTTGGAGCCCCAGAGCAGCAGGACTTGGACTCAGCACCATAGTTATTATGTGCCCGGGGAGCTAAGCGCCTAAAGTTCCGGTCTCACCACCGCCCCGCCTGCAACAGCTGGGTTGGTGAGTAAGTGGCACAACAGGTTGGGTTAGTTAGAGCTGCCCTGGGGCCCCGGGCTGGTGACAGCTCCATGCATGGCCCCCACACAGGTGCTCTGCACAGCTTCCCCCTCTTCCCTGGCCAGGAGGAGGAGGCGGCTCTGTTGGCCACTGTGCTCTAACCACTAGCCCCCACTCCCCGCCCAGGGAGAACCCAGGAGTCCTGCGTTAACCCCTGTTCTGGTCCCTTACAGGTCAAAGCTTCTGCATCCCTGTCACTGAGATGGTCGGGGTGCAGCTGGGTGGGTCCAGTTCGTCCCCCCCCAGTGGAGGGAAACCAGTTCACAGGTGAGTCAGGTGGCAGCCAAGGAGACTGGCAGCATCCCTGCTGTGGGTCAGTGCCCCAGGATCCTCTAGGAAGGGGCTGAGTGGGGCCTGGGGTTTGGCTGTATTTCGCAGGGTGTGACGTCTGAGACGTCAGCAGGGACGCAGGTCCAGGAGTAGGACAGAGGGCAGGGCAGTTCCAGGAAGTGGACAGGGCTTTGGGGAACAGGGGAGGGCAGTGGGACAGGAAGGAGCACTGAGGAAGGAATGCAAGTGGGAGTAACAGAAATGGTGTGTGTGGGACTCAAATGTTAATGCAGGTGACTGACCCCCCCCCCCCCAGGGCAGCTGTTCTGCGGGGAGGGGACAGGAACGCAGTGACCTGGGTGGCACGGGGCACTTCCTGCCCCTCATCTCTGACCCCCTTTGGCTCTGGTCTCCTTAGTGTTCTTTGTGCAGCGGGAGAAACGACAGCGCTGGAGTCTGGGCTCTTTGGAGTTCACTGTGCCCCCTGGCTCGGGGCTGGCCCCACGATGGGTCGATGCCCTACAGGGGAGCATCCAGATGCATGGTCAGTACTGGGGGAGGCTGGTCGGCAATGGGGGGACCAGTCATTATGGCATGAGGGAACTAGTCAGTGACCTCAGGGATGGGGACTGGAGCTGGCTGTGAGCCATATTGTCACTGGGGATTGAGGTGGCTGGTCACCTCTCCACACCCATGTGATGGGCAAGAGAACTGTGCCCCTGTCCAATGGGGCTGGGCGCCAACACCCTAGGCAGCAGGGAGGGGCAAGAAGAGGAGAGTGTCCCCGAAGGGGAGGGGCATGGCGGGGGTGGGGAGAGGCAGGCTGTGCCCCAGGAATACAGCCTGCACCATGCAGTCCCTGGAGTCTGTGACCCAAGGGGATGCTCTCTCTGCCCCACTAGGTGTCACACGCCCCAGGAAGTTGCTGGTCTTCGTGAACCCCGAGGGTGGGCGGCGCCGCGCAGGCGAGATTTACCGAGACCAGGTGGCCAGGCTGTTTGCCCTGGCAGGTATCAAGACAGAGGTCATAGGTGAGTGCCCCCCGACATCCCCCCACTCTACTGCACTGTGCTGCCCCTTCCTCAGAGTGGCACTCAGTCACGGACCAAAGGGTTCTGCTGTGCCCCCAGCTTGGGAACAGTCTCTAGGAGGAACCCCTCGGTGTGCCCACACCATGAGCTCTCCCTCTCCTTCAGGGCTCACCACACAGCTTCGCCCTCTGCTTGGAGTGAGCCTCTGGGCACCGGGAGCTCAGCCCAGCAAGGCTGATGGGGACAGGGGCCTGCTAGAGAGTGGGCCAGGCAACCAGGGCTAAGAAGGACCAAACACAAGAAAACAGGAACGGCCAGACTGGGTCAGAGAAAGGGACCACCCAGCCCCATGTCCTGTCTGCCCACAGGGGCCCAAGTCAGGTGCTTCTGAAGGAATGAACAGAAAGTGGTGATTATTGTGTGATCCATTCCCTGCCATCCAGTCGTGGCACCTGGCTAAGGTCACACAGAGCTGGGGGCTACTTCCATGACCATCTTGTCTAATGGCCATTGCTGAACCTAGTCCCCAGAATTTACCTAATTCTTTTTTTAATCCAGTTTACTTTTGGTCTTCACAACCTCCTGTAGCAGTGAGTTCCACAGGTAGACTGTATGTTGGGTGAAGAAGTATTTCCACATCTTTTGTTAACCCTACTGCCTGTTAATGTCATTGGCCGACCCCAGGTCTTGTGCTAAGCAAAGGAGTAAATAACCCTTCCCTTGTTACTGTCTCCAGCCCATTCACAGTTTTGTAGCCTTGTAGCCTTAGTTGCCTTTCTTCCAAGCTGAACAGTCCCAGTTATTTTCAACTCTCCTCACATGGAAGCTGCTCCATCCCTCTCACCATTTTTTTGCCCTTCTCTGCACCATTCAGAACATAAGGATGGCCAGACTGGGTTAGACCGATGGTCCATCTAGCCCGGTGTCCTGTCTTCTGACAATGGCTGGTGCTAGGTGCTTCAGAGGAAATGGTAATCCTCAGGTGGTCAGCCAATCCCAGCTTCTGGTAAACAGCAGTCCCTGCCTATCCTGGCTAATGGGCATTGATGGACCTCCATGAACGTGTCTAGTTCTAGCTGGGGCAATGAGCATGGCCAGTGGCAGTCATGGGGTGGCCATACTCCCTCACCAAGCATTTGCCAAGCAATGCTCAACACCAGTTTTGGGACAAGGTTATTAAGCACCTGATACCCAGCTGAGGAAGCCCCCAGTGAGAACTGAGAACTTGTGGTTAATGCAGAGCCCAGGTCCATCTTGGTCACCCCGGCCAGCCAGGCTGCAACAAACCCTCTTGTTCAAGCTGCATCTGTCTGTCCAACTAACCTCCTGGGCCCAATCCACAGTGAGAACCAGTCTCCCACCAGCAGCCAGCTCTTATCACCCACCTCCCTGGTTCTCAGCTGGGCGAGGCGTGGAGAGGTGGGGAAATCCCCCTGCTTCTGGGGCTTGGCTGTTAGGGGTCAGCAGCCAGGGGACTGGGTT
The DNA here is from genome assembly GCA_007922175.1 of Pelusios castaneus. Taxonomy (NCBI): domain Eukaryota; kingdom Metazoa; phylum Chordata; order Testudines; family Pelomedusidae; genus Pelusios; species Pelusios castaneus. The sequence goes on from ML685964.1 coordinate 1,195,557, forward strand.
TGCTCCTGTCCTCGGGGATTTAGCCATTGATAAGGGCTTAGCCTCAGCTGGTCTTTTTCCAACAACCCATTTAGTCTCTGGTAGCAAGGTGACATTCACCCCGAGGGAGTCACCCTTTGCCACCCACTGCACCACACAAACAAGTAGACAGGTTATAAAAACATTCCAGAAAATTCACATTTTGTGAAACCCCTCCCTCCCCACAGCTCTCACATACCTTCCCCCTCCTGAGTGACCTTCCCACTCCACCACACGGTGCTGCCCTAATCCTAAGGCACCACAGCTCCCTGTGAGTGACTCCCCACTCCGTAACACCTCCCTTCTCTTCAAGTGTCCCCACTGCCTCCCACGCCCACCCTCGATGCTCTCTCTGCTCCCCCGTCACTCACTTCGCATGCCTCACTCCCCATCTTCACAGAAACCCAGAGACCCCACGAGGCCCGAGAGCTCATCCTGCAGCAAGACCTGGGTGACGTGGATGGGTGAGAAAACACTTTTTTCCTGCCCCCCTCCCAACCTAGGATGGGCCAGCCCCATTAACCGCCCCCCCCCTTACATACTTTTGGGCAAACCCAGCCCCATTCATCCCCTCACCCCACTAGCCTTGGATGGGACAGATCCATTAACCCCTGGATAGACCCAATCCATTTGTCCCCCCACCTCCCAGTCTTGGATGGGACAGACCCATTAACCCCACACCACCACCTCACATATCTCTGGGCATCACCAGTTGCTTTAATGCCCCTGCCTGGCACAGCCCCATTTACTCCCTCTCCCCCCCCATTCTTGTGCCCTAGGGTGGACTGGCCCTGTTGACACCCCATCACACCCCTCCCAGGCTAGTCTGCACTGGGGAAAACATGAGGGTCTTTCTAGTGTTCCCCATGGCCCCTTTCTGTTCCTGGCCCTTCATTTCCCCTCCAAATCTCTGTCTCCCCCACTGAGGACCCCACTGGCACCCATACTCTTCCTCCATGGGGGGGCCCATTAATCCCAGATCTTTGCCCCCCCCCCTAGGCTGGTCTGTGTTGGGGGTGACGGGACATTTAACGAGATGATGCATGGACTCATCTCCCGGACACAGAGGAAGGCTGGGATTCCTGAGGATGACCCCGTGGCCCCACTCCTGCCCCCCCGGCTCCGCATTGGCATCATCCCTGCAGGTGGGCAAGGGGGAGCGAGAACAGGCTGTGGCAGAGCAGGGGCCGGTTGGGCTAGAGGACTCCGGGCAGGGAAGTAGGGGGGCAGAGCAAGGGGGGGCAGGTGCAGTGGTGGGAGGGGCTGGTAGGGCTAGAGGACTCTGGGACAAGAGGCAGAACACTGTGGGGGTGATGGTGGAGTTAGAGACTCTGGGGCAGGGGGAGAGCACTGGGGGGGAAGGGCCAGGGGCTGGTGGAGATCATAGACGGGGGTGGGGGAACTGGGAGAAAGGAAGGGTGCTGGGGACAAGTGGTGGCGTGTGGAAGAGAGATGGAGAGAGGGGATTAGCAAAGGGGGTGGGCATGGGCACTCCAAGGGGCAGCAGCTCAGGGAATGATTCACCCCTCTCTTCTCAACTCAGGCTCCACAGACTGCATCTGTTTTGCCACAGTGGGGACCAACGACCCTGTCACCTCTGCCCTGCACATCATCATTGGTACAGGATGCCTGGGTCCTATTTATGCACCTGGGAGGGGAGTGGGGGTCTAGTGGGCTGGGATGGGGCAGGAACCAGGATGTCTGGGTTC
>ML685964.1:1197293-1207704 GCA_007922175.1 Pelusios castaneus
AGCTCTGGGAGGGGAGTGGGGTCTAGTGGGCTGGAGTTAGGGTGGCCGGGAGGGGAGTCAGGACTCCATGTCTTCAGCTGCCTTGTGACCCCCCCCATCTCTGCCCCAGGGGACAGCCAGCCCCTGGATGTATGCAGCGTCCATCACCATGGGCGGCTGCTGCGGTATGCGGTCTCACTGGTGGGCTATGGCTTCTATGGGGATGTGGTGAGCGACAGTGAGCAACACCGTTGGATGGGACCAATGCGCTATGACTTCTCAGGTGTGGGGGAGTCTTGGGTGAGAGCATCCAGAGGGTGTGGGGATGGGTACCCTCCCCTCCCAGACCTGAAGAGGTCCCCATCAGTGAAAGGCTAGGGGTTAGGGAATGGGACAGTGTCCCCCAGCCAAAGATAGGGCAGGAACTGGATAGGGATCTTTTGCCCCAGTAGGAGGAGCTGTGGGGAGGGGGCACTGGGGCCCAGGGATGGACAAGAACCATCTGAGGCATGCCATGGGACAGGGAACATGCTGGGGGTGGACAACAACTGGAGGGGAGGGAAGGGGGTGCGTGCCTGAGGGCAGGGAAGGATGACCCACCAAGGTACAGAGGGCTGGGCGTGGGGAGGACACCTGAGTGGAACAGGTTGTGCAGTGCCCTGAACTCTCCTCTCCCCGCACAGGCTTTAAAGCCGTGTTGTGTAACCGCAGCTACGAGGGCACCGTGGAGTTCCTGACAGCAGCAGACACAGAGGCCAATCCCCGAGACAAGACACGCTGCAGGGCTGGGTATGCAGAGGGGCTACTGGTCTGGGCAGCAGGGAGGGCCTGGATCCCCAGGGAGGGTCTCCAGAGGGCCTTGTGTACCTCCGTGGATAAGGGAACCGGCCCCTGGTCCTGCCAGTGGTGATGGCACAGTCCGTGGGAAACTCAGCATCGCTGTTGCTCTTGTTTTGAGGCCCTGAGAGGTGGTGACCTCAGGCAGCGTCATTGACACCTGCGGTGGCTGCATGCCGCACCCCGTGGCGGGGTTAGGGCCCTGGACACTCACTGTAATGGCCTTTTTGCTCACAGCTGCCTTGTGTGCTCAGAGTCCAGTCACCGGCTCCTGGGGGCAAGCGAGGAGGGCAAGCTGTCGCAGGAGGAAGGCGCTGGGGCTGCAGGTGAGCTAGGCACAGGGCAGGTGCCTCACGCTTGAGCTAACAGGGCAGCCAGGACCATTGGTGCAGCTAGGGTCACCCCAATTAGCACTTGTAAACCCAGCTCAGCCGGAGGGTCTCCAGTTAATGAGACACAGGGAGGCTGAGATGGGCCCAGAGCCACAAGTGCCAGCAAAGCTGGGGCAAGAACCCAGGAGTCCTGCTGCTCAGCTCTGCTGTCACCCACCAACCCCCCCGCCCCTCAGTCACAGGCATGGAAAGGGTGCTGGCCCCCAACTCCTGCAGGGAATGCTGTAGGCCAGGAGGGTGTGTGGTCAGTTTGGGATTTAAGGTGGTTTCCCAGCTAGGGTAGCAGAGGAATGGGGTAATGGTCAGAGAGTTGCAGAGGCTCCAGGGCAGGGGACTGGAGGTTATGATGTCTCTCCTGCAGCTGGCGAGTGGCAGCGAGAGCAGGGCCGTTTTCTGGCCATTAATCTGACTTGCATGAGCAGCGCCTGCCCCAAGAGCCCGGATGGTCTCTCGCCCAGCGCCCACCTAGCTGATGGCACAGCTGACCTCATTCTGGTGCGGGAGTGCTCAGCCCTGGGCTTTCTGCGCCATCTGAGCCGGCACATGGATCACCGGGACCAGGTACTGCGTGTGTGGGTGGGAGGTACCAGGAAGGAGGTACAAGGCAGAAACGGTTCACAGGGAGCCTCAGGGCCACATGTGGCCCTCTGTGGTCCAGTAACAGAATGGGGACATGGGCCAGATCAGGAGCATGGGGAGGGTTCTAGGCTTGGAGTCGCATCTCTGGGGCAGGGAGATGGGTGGGGGGAACTGGGCTCATGGGGTCAGCAGGAAGCGAAACACTGGGCAGGAGGAGCCAGGCTAGAGCAGCCAGTGTGTGTGTCATCACAGCCTGGTCCACGTCTAGCCCCCAGAGGGCTCCAGCATCAGGGAAGCAGTTGCTCCCCTCGTCCGTGGGGATTGGGGGCAAATAACACTGGGATGTGGATCAGTCCCTCCCACTGTGGCTGGGACATGATCCCCCAGGAAGGGCAGGGAAGGCTCTTCTCTCCTGCTCCGCGTCCCTCCCCAGGGTTCTCACTCAGTCCATCTGACCTGTTTTCTCTGCAGTTTGACCTGCCCTTTGTGACTGTGCACCGGGTGCAAGCTCTTCGCTTCACCCCCAAGCAGCTGGAAGACAGTGAGGAGGGAGAGCAGCCTGTCCCCAGAGGGTGGAAGGGGCTTCTGGGCAGGCTGTGTTGGGGGGGAGCAGCCCCTGAGCTCCTGGAGCTGCGATGGGGAGACCCTGCCCCATGCTGACATCAGTGTCAGGTGAGTGTCTATACAAAGCGTGAAAGCAACTTGACAATGGCACATCTTGGAATTAGGGGCGCTTCCCAAAGGCGTGTGGGAGTTAGGGCTCTGTCTGCCATCTCAGAGCAGCCTTGTAAGCAAGACACACGCCATCGTTCTTTTGCTAGATGCCACCCTGTCAAGGCTGCAGCTGGAGTAATGTGCCTAGGCCTGGGCACCACAGTTCAGAAAAGATGTGGACAAATTAGAGACAGTCTTAAGGAAAGAAACAAAACTGAAGAAAGGCCTAGAAGCCTTAATCTGTGAGGGAAAACTGAAAAAAACAGGCTGGTCTGGAGAAGACAGAGGGAAGAGACAAGTTTCCAGCTACAGAAAAGGTTGCTATAAGGAGAAAGGAGAAAACTTGTTCTTAACCTCTGTGGATAGGTCAAGAAGCAATGGGCTTAAATTGCAGCCCGGGTGATTTAGGATGGACATTAGGAAAACCTTCCTAATTGTCAGGGTAGTTCAGCACTGGAACAAATTGCCAGACAGGCTGTAGCATCTCACTGGAGGTTTTAAAGAGCAGGTTAGACAACCATGTGTCAGGAACAATCTAGTTATTATACACACTTGCCTTGAGTGCAGCAGTCTGGACTAAAAATATGACATCTTGAAGTCACTGCCAGTCCTACACGGCTATGCATCCTAGAGTTGCATTAGCCTTTTTCACAGCCACATCCCAGTAGCAACTCAGTCACAGAATCATAGAACTGGAAGGGACCATGAGAGTCGAGTCCAGTCCCCTCCACTCACGGCAGGACCAAGTACCATCTAAACCATCCCTGACAGGTGCTTGTGCAACCTGCTCTTAAAATTCCTAGTGATGGCAATTCCTCAACTGACCTAGGCAACTTATTCCAGTGGTTAATCAGCCTGACAGTTAGGGATTGTAATGTAAGCCCATTGCTTCTCGTCCTAGCATCGGCGGTTAAGGAGAACCATTTTTCTCCCTCCTCCTCACAACAACCTTTCAGGGACTTAAACTGTTATCATGTCCCCTCTCAGTCTCTTTTCCAGACTAAACAAACCCAGCTCTTTCAATCTTCTCTCATAAGTCAAGTGTTCCAGACCTTTAATCATTTTTATTGCTCTTCTCTGGAAGTCATCCTATGATCGACCAACATACAGAGGTTCTTCTTCCTCCTCCTCTGTCACTTCCAACCGAAAAGTCCCTAACTTTTAGCAGAAATTCTTGTTGGTCCCTATGGGCATGACTTTGCCCTTGGCATTACTAAATTTTATCCCACTTCTGTTACTCCAGTTTTCAAAGACATCCTGCTGATGCTGTCTTTTGTCCACAGGGTACATGGGCAGCTCATCCACCTGTTTGCCCGGGGCATCGAGCAGATGTGCCTAGCTTAAGGGCTGAGGCTCTGTGGAACTGTGCCCTGCACCCATCATCAGAGGCCATGAGACCTCTAGGTGATGGAAGCACCAGAGTCTGTGGGGACAGCCCCACCCAGCCACATGGTCACTGGAGGAGAGAGGCCAGGCCCTGCTGGGCATCGCTGAGTCCTCCGTTCCCTTCCTGGCCACCAACAGGAGCTGTGCTCTGCTGGGGTGTCTACCTCACCGCTGTCTGCTGAACTGTAGTTGCCCCTGCAGATTGTTTAACGCGGGCCATGTCACCCCTACACGTTTAAGGTGACCTGGCTTACGGCAGCATAGAGCTGCCGTGGAGATGGCATCGTTGGTGTGTGTGCGCGCCGGCAGGGTGCGTGTATTGACTGTATTGTCGGTGCAGAATTGAGAGACAGCTCCTGAAAGCCAGCACCAGTCGATGCGAGGAACGCAGCGCAGCCATGGCCCAGCCCCTATCTTGACCCAAGTCCAGCGCCCGTGACTAGGCCAAATTTTAGAGTTGACACTGCCATAGCTAGATAAACATAAGCACCCTTGAGTCCACCTATGCTGTAGCACAGACCTGATCCAGGGGCCAAATATGGGGGCGGTGGGAGCGTGTGGCAGCAGACGGGTAGAGAACTCGGGGGGGCTCCTGAAAAAGCAGCAGCTCAGTGACAAATAAAAGAACAGGTCCCTCTTTGAGGTGTCTGATTTCCACCACTTTTCAGGTGGAGGAACAGTGGGACAGTCCCTACTGCGCTGGACGGGACTCACCTCTTTACACACTTGGGCAGGGATGGAGACTGGCCTCTGCTTTAATGCCAATTCTCTCCACCCCTCCAGGGCTCTCACTAGGCCTGAGCAAGTGACTGGGCAATGCACAATGGGGTTGGTGGCAGGGCCAGCCTCCAGTTTAATGGGGCGTGGGACACCCAGGGGTGCAGGACACGGCAACCAGCAGCTGAAAGGTCGCGTAGCTGGACAGATGGAGCACATGGCCCAGACCGGTTCCAAGGATCTCTGTTTACAAAACATCATTTACAAAAGCCCAGAGGCCACGGTGGGGCTGGAATGTCTCAGCCATGAAGCAAGCACCAAGTCTAAGCTCACTCAGCCTAGCGTGAGGCATGAGCAGAGGGCCAGAGCGCGCTCAGGGGAGGAAGCGGTGGAGTGAAACAGGCTGTAAACATAACAGACTGTGCCTGGTCCAGCTGTGGTCCCGGGAGGAGAGGGGGATCTAAGCTCAGGGAGCTGGAGGATTTGGAGAAGGGTGAAGGCTCCAGGAGGCCTGGGTGAACCAAGACCCAGGCCCACAGGGGCAGGGAATTGCAACCCATTTGACGAACTGTCCAAGACATATCTCCAGTAGCCAGCTCCCGCCCATCCTGCCCTTCCCTGCCAGCATCACCCCCTGGAACACAGCTCTCCCCATCCTGCCCTTCCCTGCCAGCTTCCTTCACCTGTATCCAGGCTCTCTCTATCCCCACCCTTCTGTGCCAGCATCTTTCCTCTCCGCCCCCCCAGGAACCACTCTTCCGCCCTTTGCCCCCAGTTGCATTTCCCCACCCCAGGTGCCCCCTGGGGGGGAGAAGCAAGCAGAGCTGGTAGCCTGGCAGCTAAGGGAGGAAGGGACTGGCTCAGAGCTTGTGTGGATTGACCCAGCGGTAGGTGCCCTCATACTGGAACCCGACTCTCTTCATCAGCTCGTCTGCCTCGGCTGGGCCGCGACTAGGAAAGAGCAACATGGTTAGTGCCCATGAGCAGTCCTATGATCCTTACAGAAAATGGTCTGGGAGACACTCCCCAATTGCATACCTCCAGCCAGAGACACCCCTTTCTGGGAGCTTGACCCCCAACATCCAAGGCAACTCTCACCCCCCAAAGTCCAGCCAGGATGCACAGCACCCCCACATTCACTCTGTGCCCCAAGCCCTCCCACCGGGCCCCCCCCGTGGCATCTGTGCTCTTTGCTAGGATGTCAGGCACAGTGCTGTGGGGCCTCACCTGCCATAGCAGTAGGGAATGGGTTTGATTCTCTCCGACTCGATCTTGTGCAGCAGGGGAGTGAAAATGCGCCAGGCCTCACGCAGTTCGTCACTGGGGAGTGAGGGGACATTATCAGTGCCTGTGCCTGGCCGTGGGGGAGGAGGGAGTACTGCCAGCCAGTATTGTGCGCTGGATGGGAGGGACTTTGCCACACCGGAATGGGGGCCAGCACCCACCCACCCCCCTCTGCCTTGGCACAGCCACTCCTCCAGGATCCTCAGGGATCAGGGCAGACTGCCAGCATCCACCTGTACTGCTCTGCCCGGATCTGGCCCCAGCACCCAGCTGCCCCAGGCCTCTCTGGAATGGGGGGAAATCAGCACAGAAAAGGCCCAACCCTCACCTGCGAACAAAGTGCATCTGGTTGCCACAGAAGACGTCCAGGATGAGACGCTCGTAGGCATCTGGCAGCTTCACATCCTGGGGAGATGGGAAAGGGAGACATGAGCTGGGGATGTGGGGAAGGGACGGATCATGCTGGGAAGAGGCATCTGGGGGGGATCAGGCTGAGGCAGGCTACTATTGATGACGTCTAGCTCACTCCTAAGGGTAGGGAGGTGAGGGATGAAGGGAAGGGGATGCTGTGGGACTAGCTAGCAGGGTGGGTGGTGTCCCTGGGGTCAGTACCTTGTAGCGGTTGCCATAGGTCAAGTCCAGCTCCGACTCCTCGGGGTTGAAGAACATGCCAGGTTTCTTGGTCATCATCTTGGTGTAGACGGCCTCATTGGGCTGCACCCGGATCACCAGCTCATTGCGTTTGCACTGCCGGTGAAAGATGTCGCCCGGCACGTCCCGGAACTGCAGCCGTACCTCGGCCTTGCGCTCGTTCAGGGCCTTCCCACAGCGCAGCACAAATGGGACGCCTGGGGGTGTTAGACACATAGGTAGGGCTACATCTTTAGTAGCAGGAATAGGAATAGGACACTGGGGGATGGCGTGAGAGAGAGACTCCTCCAGCATGAACATCATGGAAGAAAGGTGAGTATCTGAAATCTCCTGTCCCATGCCCTTACTCAGGGCTCTCCAAAGTCCACCGCCATCCCACTCCCGACCACGGCGCTCAGCCCCAGGCACTTGCTCAGGCCTCTGACTCCCCACCATGCTCACTCACCGTCCCATCTCTCGTTGTCCACGTACAGCACCACAGTGGCAAAGGTGGCCGTGCTGGAGCCAGCAGGGACAGTGGAGTCATCCAGGTAGCTCTTCCGGGCCTCGCCGACCCCCTCGGGGTTCCCCACATACTGGCCTAGCACCACATTGCCAGGCTGCACCTCTGAGATGCACTTAAGCACCTTCACCTGCAGAGGGACAGGCAGCTTAGATCCCTGAGCATCAGCACAGGACTGGGTCCATGCTGGGCGCTGGGCGGCTTGGAGAGCAGCAGGGGAAGGTCAGGACATGTAGAGCACTGGCTAGCGGATCCCAGAGCAAAGGGGGTAAAGTGGCCCAGAGGGCGGCAGGGGAAGGATGGACGAACTCAGGGGACAGCAGGTTCACTCCATGTAATGAGCCACTCCAGCCACATGCAGTGGTGGTTCTGAGCTGGGATGGGCAAACTTTTTGGCCTGAGGGTCACATCGGCATGTAGGTGGGCCAGAAAGAGGTGGGACTGCAAGGGGTCACTGTGCTCCTGGCCTACATGATCGGGGGGGGGGGGGGGGGGGGACCAGCTGCTGCGCTCCAACTGGGGGCCACTGGGCCCTGGGGGGAGTGGTTGCCATGCTCCAGCCAGGACACACCACTGGGCCCACATGGTGGGAGCAGTCCACATACACACATTGGCCAGAGTGCGGCCGCTGCACGTGGTGGAAGAGTGTCCTGGTAGAAGGGGCAGGGCTGGGAGGGGGTCAGGGCGCTGCTGGGCCCACAAAGCAGGAGGGGCTGGGGTGGGGGAATGGCCGCAGTTTGCCCACCTCTGTTTGGGGCCATTAAAGGGTACCATGACCCAATCCACCAGAACCAGGGCAGCCCAAATCTGAAGCACACAGCTTGGGGAGGTATGGGACACATTGGCAGGATACCTCCTGGGATAGGCTGTACCCTGAGGGGCAGGGGAAAGCCAGTGTCCACACACTCTGTGCCCCCTTGGGCCAGGCTGTTGGTCCCACTACAGCAACTCACCTTCTCATCCCGCACGTCGTCTGAGTCGGTGGAAGCAGGTTTCTCCATGGCCACTAGGCAAAGCATCTGTAGCAGGTGGTTCTGCATTACGTCACTATGGGGAGCAGAGAGGGTTCAGCGCAGAAATCCCCATCCCAGCATGATCCATGTCCACTTGACTCAGTGCCCTCCATAACCCCCAGCACCATTCCCTCTCCTCCATCCATCCCCAGTGTCCTGGATCCTGCCTTCCTGAAAGGAGAAGGGGATCCACATAGTTAGGCCAGGAATTTCCTCCCTCCCTTTCACTGGTACTGTCTCTATCCACTTGGGCTGCAAAGCCAGCAGTATTCTGTCTGCCACTCCTGCTCACCGGATGATCCCGAACTCATCGAAGTAACCACCCCGCCCCTCAGTGCCGAATGGCTCCTTGAAGGTCAGGACGACACAGGCCACATTGTCCCTGTTCCACACAGGGCCGAAGATCCGGTTCCCAAACCTGCTGGGAAGACAAAGAGCTGCTTGGGGGAGGGGAGCTAGTGATGGCAGAGTTTGGGGGTGGTCTCACCATAACAGGCAGCAAGGGGCCCTAGATTTATCAACTAAACATTCCCCCACCACCCTTAGGAAGGGGCTCGGCCCCATCACCCAGCCCAGTCCCACCTGAGCACCATGAGGTTCTGCACCATCTCCTTGCCCAGGTAGTGGTCAATGCGGTAGATCTGGTCCTCCCGGAAGAGTGATGCGATGTGGTCAGACAGCTTGTTGGAGCTCTCCAGGTCTTTCCCAAATGGCTTCTCCACGATGATACGGTTCCAGCCCCTGGGAGATACAGGGGGCAGAGCAGGGGGTGTCAAATGTGGCTGCAGCTAGAAGGGAGCCTCAGAGACATCCTCTCACCCTATAGGGTCTACAAAGAACACCCCCAGGCCTGTCATCTGATCTCTTCCTGGGGGCGCTCATCCTTAGACCAGTCTCCCACGATCATCTCTCACCCATGGCCCATGCAGCAATCCTTGATGTTGCGGGTGACGTGCTCATAGACGCTGGGGGGCAGCGCCAGGTAGAAGAGCCGGTTGGCTTTGTCCCCATTGTGCAGTGCATCCAGGTGGGCATTCAGCTTCCGGAAAGAGGCACTGTCATTGTATGTCCCTGACACGTAGCTGTTCCGGGCGAAGAACTCATCTAGCTTCTTCTGCTCATCCAGCTCCACCTGAGGGAAGGTGATGCAGCCCCCACCCCCATCAGCTGAGGTGCCAGGATATTCCAAGTCACACACTACACCCAATCACAGAGTCTGGGATAAAGACCCTTGGCCCCCATTATTCAAGGGAGCTGTACCCAGCCACACACACCCAGGGCTTGGCACCCCAGGATAGGGACTGTCCTGTGGGGGCCATACCTTGAAGTAGGGCTGACTCTGCTTTTGGATATCTGCCACAGTGAGCTGGGAGCGGGCGTAGCCCACCACATAGGTATCATAGGGCAGCAAGCCATCCCGGAAGAGCCACCTGGAAGAGAGTTCAATTGGGTTACCCGATACTGGACCACTGAGGCATTGGCCACAAGCACACTGCCCTGGTGTGGCCAGAGGGGATGGGAGAGAAAAAAGGGACCTACCAGATGGTTGGGTAGATCTTCTTCTTGGCCAAGTCACCCTGGAATAAATGGGAATGTCACAGCAGAAAACAAGCAGGGAAATCCTCCTGTCCCATTTCTGCCCCCTCCCCTTCCCAGGAGACAGCCAGTCCTGACCCAGGAGCTGGGTCAGAGACAGCGCCTCCTAGGGGAAAGATCCCATACCTAATTTCCCACCCACCTCTCTAGGACACCCTTCCCCCAAGTCTGCTCCCTGCTCTCACAAGCCCTTTCTTGGAAGCTTTGCACAGGGCAGGGAATGGCTCAACAGGAGGGAGGAGCTGACCCACACAGTGTGATGAAGGAAGGTGTACTGTGGGCTCTCTGCCAGGCCTACATGCCATCACAATAGTCCAGGTATGGGAACTGTTTGCATTGGGAGATCAGGCTGATTGGATTTGCAAACTACAGGAATTTGCTGAGTCACAGAGGCTCAGCGCCCACAAGAAAGGTGACTCCTGGTGCAAGGGGTGGTGGGGAGAATGCAACAGAACCCCCCCATTATCAGCTCAGTGTGGGGTGATGGGAGATATTCCTAGAGCTGAGCCATACAGACCCGACCCCCCACCCCCCATCTGATATCCTGCTAGCTGTGGACATGGGTTCATGCATGGAGCAGGCAGTACAAACCAATACCAGCCCCCCAAGCCCCAAGGGATATCCTCCCGGACAGAGCCACATATTACATGTGGGGATGGACCTGGGGTTTGGAAGCAGGGATAGATTAAGGGGCCACAGGCTGCCCACTTTCATGGTCACACCACCACAGTGGCCAGCCTGGGGGAGGGGCAGCCTAGCCT
>ML685964.1:1208104-1218141 GCA_007922175.1 Pelusios castaneus
GGCAGCCTAGCCTAGCTGGCTCTGGGGGCTGGGGCTGCCCCTCCCCCAGGCTGGCCACTGTGGTGGTGTGACCAGGGCCCCCCTGGCCTGAGCTGTGGGGGGGAGGACATGGCCCCAATGATACAGTGGGGGGATGAGGGGGTCTGGGGCCCATGCCCCAGTGGTGCTTTGAAGGGGCCTGTGTCTTGGTGATGCTGTGGGGCCTGGCCAGACACTGGGGGGCCCCTCAGGCCAGAGGCCGTGGTACTCATGCCCTGCTCCTGGGGGCGGGGAGAGTGTGGGGGCAGGCCTATGGTGGCTCAGCTGTGGCTGGATTGGTGGACCCCCTTTTAGGCTGGGGACTGGGTCTGCAGCCCCTAAAGCCCCTGCCTTAATGTGGCCCTGGTTTGGAGGCTCTGTAGAGTTGGGCTGTCCCCTTGGGATGCTGCTCTGGGGAGGGTCATTCACAGAGGTCAGGACACAAAGGGGTCTATGGGGTGGGAGGGTTGAGTTCCAAAGGGTCTGTCTCTGAGGGCTTCTCTGCAGGCTCCAAAGGGTTACTGACCCCATCCCCCCACTTGCCCCTCCAGCACTGGCAGCTAATCGCTGTGAACCAGTCAGCAAGATCCAGCCGGTGGAGGGTTGGCAGAAGAGGACTGATCCCAGCCTGACCTAGCATTGCTCTTCCTAATCCTTTGTCAAGAGCAATTTGACATTGGCTCCACCCATGGCCAGTTGAGTCCAAACTAGTTCACAGAGAGGAAGAGGTGGGGGAAAAGAAAGCAGTGAGTCACAGGAGCTAGGCGGCCTGCCCGCGTACACAGCCCTCTGTCCTCCCCTGCATGACACAGCAGGGACAGTGCCCGGGGCAGGACCCAGCCGTCTGGAGTTGGATTTGGAGCAAGTCAGTGTGTGTGTGTTCACACACACAGCAGGGATGCTAATCCCGGGCCAAGGTAAGGCTGAGCAGGGCCCTGTCACCTCAGGGCAAAAATGAGCCCAAGAGACTCAGGCAGCCCCCAGATACCCAGGCCCAGAACAAACCAGCATGTCCAAAGCCTCCTCCCCCACACAACAGCAAGGGCATTCATGTTTGCCACCTGCCCTGCCCAGGGGCCAGGCTTCTGCTCATTTCCTGTCCCAAATTTCAGCTGTGTTCCCTGCCACTCCCAGAACCTGCCCCAGATTCCCTCAGCCCCCTTGCAAAGCTGCTGGGGAAATGAAATGAGGAAACCAAAGAAGCTCTTTATCTATCACAAACACAGATAAACTGACTTCCTCCTCCTTCACCTGCTGGGGAGGGTCAGGCACCTGCTCCACAGAGACAAACCCAAAGAGATGGCAGTCCCCATTAAAGCTTGATTTGGTCCCCGTCATTGTGCAGGGATGCCCAGCTCCAAGTGTCCTGGCTAGGGTCCGTGATTCACTGCCACGAGCGTCACTACAGGAGGCATCAGCTCCACTAATTTCTCTGCCATGCTGTAATTTTCCATGTCAGGTGTCTGACAAAGGGGGGTTTTCCCCACCAAAGCTCATGTGACAAAATAAATTGGTTAGTCTTTAAAAGAGCCACAGGACTCCTTCTTTGTTTTGGGTCCACTGACTTGGTTGTTAATCCACTATACACAAGGCTGAGGCAACATCTGGGTCTAGAAAGGGAGTTTGATCTCAGGTTCAATTTCTTTATGTGACTTTGAACTAGTCACTGAATCAGTCTGTGCCTCAGTTTCCCCACTGTAGGGTAGGGACTGTCTTTCACTGGGAGTCTGAGCAATGCCAGGCCCCTGGTTCCCAGTCAGGCTGGGGTGAGGAGGCGTGCGTGTGGTGTCTCCTCCTGGTTCGAATGGGAGCTCCTATAGCTCCAGTGCAGAGAATTGTGTGCTGTACACCTAGGACCAAGGAAAACTGGCCATATAGACAATAGGGGCTGTATTCTGGAAAAGCAGGGGTCTGAGAAAGACTTAGGGGCTTAGAGGACAAGCGACTCACCATGAGCTCCCAGGGTGTCGATGTGATCCTGGGCTGTATAAACAACCACGAATAGAAGCAGGAAAAGGATTTCATCATTGTACTTGATCTTGAGGAGACCAAGATTAGGATATTGAATCTACTTCTGGTGACGCAATATAAAAAGGGTGTTGAAAAGTTGGAGAGGGCAGAGAAAGGAGCCAGAAAATTATTCAAAGGCTGGAGAAAAAAGCAACAAGAGCCTGAAAGGGCTTCATCTTTTTAGCATTTCAAAGGGAAGATGGAATGGATTCTATGGAAGTATCTTCATGGGAAGAAAGAGCACTTCAGCCCAGCGGAGAAAGACAGCACAAGCACTTGGAGAGGGACACTGGGAACAATTTTGCTCAACATCTTCATTAATGATTTGATAAGGGTGGAGGCACCCTTAGCAAGTTTGCAGATGAGAGATGGGGGGAGTGGTAGATAAACAAGGGTAGGGGTAGGATACAGAGTGACCTAGACAAATTGGTGGATTGGGCCAAAAGAAATCTGATGAGGTTCAACGAGGACAAGTGGAGAGTCCTGCATTAGGATGGAAGAATCCTAGGCAAGGCTACAGACTGGATCCAACTGGCTGGGCAGCAGTTCTGCAGAAAAGGACCTGGGGGGTTGCAGTGGGTAAGAAGCTGGATGTGAGTCAGCAGCGTGCCCTTATTGCCAAGAAGGCTAACAGCATATTGGGTGCATCAGTAAAAGGATTGCCAGCAGATTGAGGGATGTAATTATTTCCCTCTGTTCAGCATTGGTGACCCGATATTTGGAGTATTGCGTGCAGTTTTGGGCCCCCCACTACAGGAAGGATATGGAGAAATAGAAGAGAGTGCAGTGGAGGGCAACAAAAATTATTGTCAGGTGGAGCACATGATTTCTGAGGGAACTGGATGTATTTAGTCTGCAGAATAGAAGATTAAGGGGAGTTGATAGCAACCTTCAACTAGCTGAAAGGGGATTCCAGGGAGGATGGAGCTAGGGCTGTTCTCAATCGTGGCAGCTCACAGAACAAGGAGCAATGGGCTCAAATTGCAATGATGAGGGGCAAAGTTAGATATTAGGAAAATCTTTTTCACGAGGAACGGTGGTGAAGCACTGGAATGGGTTACCTAGGGAGGAGGTGGAATCTCCATCTTTAGAGGTTTCTAAGCCCTGGCTCGGATGATTTAGTTGAGGTTGGTCTTGCTTTGAGAAGTGGGTTGTACTCCTGAGGTCCTTTCCAACCCTAATTGCTGTGATTCTGTGATTAGCCACTGGAATGAACTCCCAAGTGAAATGAGGGCTTCTCCGTTGCTCACTGCCTTCCAGGCCAGCCTAGCTGCCTTTCTGGAAGATGCTGTAGCCAAACACAAGATACTGGCTAAACGGGCCGAAGTGGGCAAGATTCCTCAGGTCTGGTATACATGTGCTAGGACTAGTCAGGGGTTCTTAAACTTTTTTGTTGGGACTCTCTGAAAATATTTTAAGTTGTGACAGCCCTCACCCCATGCATATCACCTTTTTTGGCATGCACAGTGCCTGACAACTCACGACCACCCCATATTAATAACCTCATGACCCCCTGAAGGGGGCATGTTCCCCAATTTGAGAACACCTAGACTAGATGATCCTACAGTCCCTCACGTCCCATTCTGTAGCAAGCTAAGGGCGAGGAGGTTTATTTCCACGTAGTTTGCTGGGCCTGGCGATGTAATGTCGACCTTGCGTAGCTCCATGGAGGTACGACCTAAGTGGATCTCATCTGTGCCAGGTTTTTACAGTGATAGTTATGTCCATGTGACCACATGCCTTTCTCTGCAAGAGGACAAAACCCAGCCACCACCAGCATGGAGGCTAGATAAGCTGGGATGGTTTCAGGGACCTAAGGATGGCCTATGGGATGGGGCAGTTTTGGGGGTTTCTGTGAGTTTCAGGGCAAATTTGGGGCAGTGGATGGTCTTGGTCATACACACATGCTTACTGAAATCCTGCTACTGCTCATAGGATCAAGACAAACAGGATTCAGACAAGCAAGAGCCTGCCGCCCCTCCTCCCCAACCTGAAATGTCTCATCAATCACCACAGCCAGTGCTAGCAGATGCACCCAGGCCTCAGGTTTCCCCATAGTGGGCACATGGCTAAACCCAATCTTTGCCCACAGGGATTAACCCCCCACTGCTGCTGGAGCCAGGTTACACATTGAGCTGTAATTGCTGCTCTGTGTTACACAATGTGGTGCAGGAAGTTGAGTCACCCTCTGCCCAGCTATGGCGGCAAGGCAGCCTGGCTGCAGCCGCCAGCATTAATTATCTTGGCTGGTAGAGTCTCTGCCCACTCCCTGGCCAAGCGCCTCAAGGGTTGTGCGGCAGTATCTGAGGAGCCCCAAAAGAAGGCTGAACCAATCCTCCGGTCGCGTGGTGCTTCAGGGCTGAGGGAACTGTCTTTCCAGGGGACTCCTCAGGAGGATGGGAAAGATCAATCTTGCTATGACCCTTAAAGTCATGGGCCAAAGGCATTTCAGGGCCCTGACATACAGAAACACAAAGCCTTTTGAAGGGGATTTGGGTCCATCCCTACGGCCCACTACCTACATCTACCCAGTCACCATTGCCTATTGGGGGAGTCAATGCACCGCAGAGACCTACAGCCAGCTCCCCGTACCCCCTCAGCACCACCTGTCTGCAGACTCCAGCACAAGATGCTGCTGCTCCCACCTGGCATTGGTCAGCTACCCAACAGGGCTGCGGGTACTCACCGAGGCCCCCATAATGATGAAAATGTGGGTGTCAGACTGCAGGAAGTCATTGCCCTGGTACAGCTCCTCACGCATCATCCCGCACACCTGTGAGCGGCTTAGTTCCTGTTGAATGGCCATGGTGCTTGAATTGTTGCTCCCTAGAAGAACCAGAGAGACCGGACAGGTTGTGAGAGCTGGACATGCCCCACCCCTGGCAGGGCTGGCCCAGTTCATGGCTCCCCCCTCCCCGGCCAGGAGAGCAGGGTGGCCAGGGCAGAAGATCTTGTTCCAACAGGCTGGGAAGATTCTGAGCTGCAGGGCAGAGGGGCCCCAAGCTGTGTGTGTGGGGAGGAGAATGGGGCCTGCAGGGGAAGAGGGGCTCTGAAGTAAGATTGGGGGAAATGGGGCCCAGTGAGAGTATGAATAGAAGCACCAGGATGGGGGCAGCAGGGGTGTCAGTGTTGGGTCCTTTTTGCATGGTCTTCCCCAGTTGCATCCCAAGACACCAGAATCCCACAATGATTGATCCCTGCTCTCCACAGCCCCCTAACTCCATGCCCCCGCTAGCACTCTTGCTCCCCAGCACCCTCACTCCTTCACAGTGCTGCCCCCTCCTCCCAATCCCCCATGTCCCCACCCCCTAACTCCTGCCCCTCCAGTACACCACACCCGCTTGCTCCTCACTCCCCCTGTGCCTCCTGTCCCAATTACCTCTCACTCCCCCTCAGAGCGGCCCTCTGCTCCCAGCCCCCCAGTGCCCCCTACCGCCAGCCTTGCCCCACTCCTCCAGTCCCCCCACTCCTGACCTCTCCAAAGCCCCCACGGTCCACCTGCTCCCACCACTGCCTCCCTCCTCCAGGCCCCCCGCTCCCACGTGCCCCGTTACTGCCCCCCACTCCAGCGTCCCCACCGCGCCCTAGGTCTCGAGCCGCCGCAGCTGTCTCCGGCCTCACGCTCGCCCGGCTCCCCATCCCCTGTCAGCCCCGCCCCCCTGCCGCCCAGCCAATGGTCGCCCCGCCCCCGGCTTCGCCATGACACATAACGAGGCGGAAGAGACACCGCACGCTCCTGTCCCCAATGTTGCCCTGAGCCCCCTTCCGGGTCGTTTGAGAGCACTTCCGGGGGACTGGAACGGCGATCCCGGAAGCGGGAAGCAGAAGTCGGGACGGGAGCGCGGTGGGTCTTTTGACCCTCCGCCGAGGGGGGGGGACCCAGGCGTCCGAGCGTTCCGCCCCCTTTCCTAGTCGAGGAACCCAGGCGTCCGAGCGCCTTTCTCCAGAATTTGAACCCAGGCGTCCGGGCCTGTCTCATCGCCCCCAGGTTGGGCCGGCCGCGCTGGATGAACGAGACCCGGCGGCGGCGCAGCTGCGAGATGGTGCAGCCGGGCGGGTGCCCGGGCGGCGAGTACGGTGCCCTGGGCGAGGACTCTTCCCTGGGCAAGGCGGCGGCGTGGCAGCTGCCCCCCGAGCTGGCCGGGCACGAGGCCTTGCAGCGCTTCCTGGCCGAGAACCAGGACCTGAAGGGTAAGGTGGGCTGGGCCCGCTGGGGGGATCCAGGGCCAGGACGCTGCGCCTCTTCTCTGCTTCCCCGGGGGTGGAGCCCCGGTCTCTGTTTCTGAGTTGCTCGAGGAAGATTTTCAGCTCTCCTCATTCTCTGGTCACCATATTCTCGGGGTTGGGGGTGTAAGAACAAGTAAGATAAAGACAATCAGGAACTGAACCTGCAACTTGACCATACAGCGGAGAAGGTGCAAACCTACCGCATCCAAACAGCAGGTCCCAGGTACCCTCTGGGAGTGGGTTTGGGAAGTCATCCTTGGAGAGGAATGAATGAATGAAACAAATCCTCTGGGGGAAGAAGAAAACTGAAAGGTGAGGGTGTCATGGAGCCACGGGTCTGATATATGCCCCGCCTGGCCTGTAACCAGGCCCTAGAGAGTGACCCCTTACGTGGGCTGCCCTCAAGCACTCCCACAGTTCAGAGGACTAAGCCTGTGGACTCCAAGGCTGGTCCTTTGGGCACCTGTAGTCCCTTTCTTTCTCTTCTATGGCTCCCTGCAAGGAATCCAGCCAAGTTGGACCCCATCAGGATATGATGTGTCCCAGAAGTATTCATAGTAACATCAGGGAACTTTTCAAACAAGCTAATGATTTATTCATCACCTAGATAAAAAAATCTGAGAGTCTATAGGTTAGTACAGAAAGCTGTCTTGGCTTTGTCCCTTTGTCCTTGGTGCATGAACATGTCTGTTTCCAAAGGTCAGTATTTCAACCATCCAACTGACACTTCCCCCTTAGTTCTCCAGCTGGGGCTTTCGCTCAGCTTAAGGATGGGGGAACCTCCTACTTCTTGGTTGTCGCTAGGTGTGACCTGGCATTGGAGTTTGTTCCCCTTGTCTTTCTGGATCGTCCATTTATAGGGGGGTGTTTCAGCCAGTCCTTAAGCAACCCCTTCATATCATTGCAGAGGGCTAGATGACACAAACACCTCAAGGCTCCTGTGATGCCCAAAAGCAGTTTCTTTATCCTTTACACTCCATGCACTGCAATGCAAAGCACACAGGGAAATAGAAGCATACGTGGGAATCATAAAAATATTACCAGCGTTCCCCCTTGGTCACAGGGGGAAGAGTGAAAGCTGGTAAGGGGGGTAGCTCCCACAGAGGGTGGGTACAAGTCAAGCTAACACCAGGTTGCTGCTGGGAGCCTAACACTCTCCCTGTCCCCATGGCAGAGGCCATTCGGCAAAGTAACCAGATGCTGCGGCAGCGCTACCAGGAATTCCAGCGCTTCCAGGCAGCACAGCGTGAAGAGAAGGAGTTCCTGATGCTCCGTTTCAAGGAGGCCCGGGACGTCGTGGAGAAGCTGAATGCTGAGCGGACCGAGATGAAGCACCAGCTGGAGCGGGCCTTTTGGGAGGTGGAGCAGCTCAAGGGAAGCCAGCAGGTATCAGAGTTTTCTATCCTCCCACCAAGTGGAAAGGGGGTCAGCATGTTAATGCTGAATCTCCTGTGCCCAGAACCATGGCCAGAAGGGGGGACCAATCACCCTGTGGTACCCCTTGCCCCAGTTCTTTTCCACAACAGGGCCACAGGGAGTTGGGAGGTGGGCCAGGGAAAAATGCCTCCTCTGAGATGTCTGGCTGTTTTGTAACTTCCCAGCTGAGCTCCCTGGAGAAGCAAATACCTGAGCCGGAGGAATCAGATACTACGACCCTGACCCAAGAGCTGGCAGAGCCTATGGTGGTGAGAGAGACCTGGTTGGGGGCGGGGAGGAGAGGAACCTCCCCTAACCCAACCCCTTATTCCCTGAGGACCAGAATATCCCTCCCCTAAACAGCGTGCCATGGTCCCTGCTTGCCTTATCTGTAGCTATGCTAATGAGATACTAGAAGAGAAAAGGCCGATTGTGGCCCCTGTGGCCTGGGCAGAGCGGCTGGCCTTTCCCAGTGGGGGCAAGGTGCGGAGCACTGGCTGTGGGGGACGTGCCGTGTGATGTCTGTCTCTCTCACTCTTGCCATTCCCCAGGTCCCAGGCTTGGAGACTCTGCAAGGGCTGAAGGAGCAGCTAGAGCAGCTCCAGAAGACCAACCAGGCTCTGCAAAGGGAAAAACTGGCTCTGCACCAGCAGGTGCAGTCCACGGGAGAGGCTGGTGTGAAGGTAAAGGTAAGGGAGCTGCTGGGGGTAGTGAGAGGTGAGTGTGATGGGGAAAGTGTGGGCAGTTAAGTGATGGGGGCATGCAGAAGTTTGGAGGGGTCTGACATTACCTGTAATGCCCCATTTCTCCCCATGGTCGCAAGGCACCTTGTTCCTACCTGCCCTTAGCGCGAGGGAGCCTTGGCCGTACTAACCCCACAACCAGCTCTCTGGCAGCCCTGGCCACAGGCTGCACAAGCATTCTCCTCAGCCCATGCGGGCTTCCCATCCCTACTGCAGGCCAGTGATGGCCAAGCATCCTCATGGAGCACCTAGCCCCGACCCACTGCATGCTCACAGAATTACCAGACCAGCTGTGCCCAAAGGAACCACAGAGCACAGCTGACTGCTTGTAGTGCAGCTTATCACCCAGCTCTTTCAGACAGTGTCACAGAGACAGCAAGTGTCAGTTTAACAAAGATGCCCAGAGAAACATTGGTGACAAAATCTCAGAACCTGAACTCAACTAACAGTAGCCAGGCCTGTGGTCTCACCCCTCACTGCCTGGGGCTCCAGCGTGCTTGAGCCACATTGTTTGCTCAGCCCAGCAAAGCCAGCTGAGAGAGACTCTTGGTCAGGGACACACTGTGCAGGGACTAATGCAGCCAGCTGCGATTTGCATGGACACCAGGCAGCATTTTCAGAACAGCAGGGTTTATTGTCAGCAGGAATCCAACATGGGGTGTCTTTAGGTTCACACAGAGAAACAAAGATGAAAACAGTTTATCAGGCTGTCTCTCTTGGTCCTGTTCAGTCCCAGGTGAGAGCTGGCAGCCTCTCCTCCCTGCCAGCCCTTTATTCTCCAGCTGGTCTCTGCTCAGCTTCACTGCTATGAAGTGGGGGAGAACCTCCTTCGTCTAAGTGGTGTGTTGCTGGTATCAATGCCCGGCTGTTTGGGGTTTCCATGTTCTTTACATTTCTGGGTTCCTTTCAGCAGGCTCCTTGGATGACCCATCCCTGAGACCTGGCTCCTGGTGGGGTCAGGATGGCTCTGTTCAGCCTGGGACCATTTGCTGTGGGGGTGGGGTCAGCCTGGTTCTGGCAGGAGTCATGGCGGTGATTCAGTGGTTCTGGTGTTACTCACAGGAGAATGGCGTCCAGCTGGAGAGGCCTGTGGAGTTGGAAGCCCTGCAGGGTGCCGGGGACAACAGGTAAGAGTGGCTGTGTGCTGGAGGGAGTGATACAATGAGGCTGGGCACCACTGGGGGTACCACAGCCTAACTTGTGCTGTGTCCTCTTCCCCATTTGGGAGTGAGGGTGGGGGGGACGATGATGGGGCAAGTTCTGCAGATGGAACAAGAGGCATCCTCCTGGGTGGACACCATGGGCCTCCTCATTCATGGCAGTATTGAATGATGGTGTGTGAGCCAGAGGGGTGGCTGTGATTGAGGGGAGCAGAGATTCCCTCAGGGTCTGAGCACCAACTGCCGCCTCCCCGCCCCCAGGCTCTGACCTGCCTGGCGCCCCTCACTACCGTTTGTGTCCTTTCAGACCCGGCAGCAGGGGGAATGCAGCCGAGCTGCTGCAGAGGAGGCTGAAGGAGACCGAGAATGAGTAAGCTGGTTGCCAGTTTGGGCTTGTGCTGATGGGGGACCATTGAGTGTGTGTGTGTGTGTGTGTGTGTGTGTGTGTGTGTGTGTGTGTGTG
>ML685964.1:1218151-1261116 GCA_007922175.1 Pelusios castaneus
GTGTGTGTGTGTGTGTGTGTGTGTGTGTGTGTGTGTGTGTGTGTGTGAGAGATGCATGGGGACGGGAGTGCAGAATGCTCTCCGCATTTGGGGGTGAGTCAAGGTTGTGGGAGGAGGTTGTGGGGACACTGAGATGGGGTGCCTGGGATTGATAGTAGTGGAAAGCAAGACCCTCAGCACTGGGTGGGGTCGGCGGGGCTCTGAGCACTGATCCATCACCCACTCACTGCGGATCCCATGGCAGGAGCATGGGGCTGAAGCAGCAGCTGGCGTCTCTGCAGGAGGAGCTGGTCAAACTGGGAGCCAAGGTGCAGGATACAGAGCAGCAGGCAGAGCAGCAGCTTCAGGCCCTGAGGAAACAACTGGAGGTAAACGCTCCCCCAGTCAACCACCCACGGTGGCGCTTGCCCGCCCTCAGTGGTCCCCTCTTCCATTATGCAAGATCATCAGCTTTAATGCCTCAGAGACAGAGCTCCTGGGTTCAGTCCTCCTGCTTCATGCCACTGAAAGAGACCCCTAGGAGAGAGTTGTACACTCTGCAGGATCCCTTGTCCCTCAGCCAACCAGAGCTGGGTTTATACATGGATGCTGCTTTGGAGCCTGTAGGTTAGCAGAGGGAAGCCAATGTTGAGACCAGCTGTTGACCCAGCCAGCCCTTTAACAATCCACAGAAAGGACACACAACACCCCCCTCTCCCCCGCTTAGACACTTTTTAACCCTTCTGCACCCACCTCTAGTCCAGTAAGTCACCTCCTTCAAGAAGTAAGGAAAGTGGAAAATGGAGCAAAGGGTGTTCCCAGGGCCCAGGCTGGGCTCAATTCCACAGTGGGGAGTGGAACAGAGAGATTAGGGATGAGCCCCTTCCCAGCACATGACAGCATCACAAGCTCTCGAGATCTAGGCTCCCAAGGCTGTGAGAGCTTGGGGGGAGGGGAGGGCGGAGCACATTATGCATGCTCTCTTCCATTTCTGCAGCAGCTGACGGAGGACAGGGCCTCAGTGAAAGCCCAGGTAACGTCACTGCTGGGAGAGCTGCAGGAGAGCCAGAGCCGATTGGAGGCCTGTATGCTGGAGAAGCGGGATCTGGAGAAGGAGTGAGTGTATGCACGTGTGAATTTCCCCTTGTCTGTGAGGTTTCTGCTGGGGTGGGTAGCAAGTTAGTCTGGCCCCTGATCTGTCCTGAGAGACTGGAAGTGGGACACAGGCTTTGGCCATCTAGGGGCACATTAATTGGGTGGGGGTTGGGATGGAGGCTCCTGCTAATGCTGGCATCTCTCCCCTGCCCGGTGTGCCAGAGCACAGGCTGCTAACGAACGGTGTCGCAAGATGGAGGGGGAAGCTGAGGTTCTGCACAGGCAACACAGCGTGCAGGTGGATCAGCTGCGCATGCAAGCTCAGAACCTGGAGACGGCACTGCGGGTGGAGAGGCAGAGCGCCACAGAGGAGAAGTGAGTGGGGGCTGGAGCGGGAGTCTGGTCGGGGAGGGAGAGTGGTGGTGGCGGTGGCGGTGGCATGGAGCACTTAGTGTGTTAAGGCAGGGAGCTGCTCTCTGACCTCTGTTATCCCTCAGGAGGAAGCTGGCCCAGCTGCAGGCCGCCTATCACCAGCTCTTCCAGGAGTATGATGGGCATGTGAAGTCCAGCCTAGAGAGTGAGAAGAGGAGCCAGGTGGGTTTAAGACTGGTTTTTGGGGGTAGAGGCCTGGCTGACATCCTTTGCTGGGGCCAGCCCTAATCCTGGCACCCCAGGTGCCTTGCTGTAAGCCGTTTGTGGGCCTGTTCCCCACTCCAGGGCATGGATAAGCACCTGGAGGAGCTCCTGCAGCAGCTGCAGCAAGCTGAGGAGGCTCTGGTGGCCAAGCAGGAGTTGATTGACAAACTGAAGGAGGACATGGAGCAGAACAAGGTTGTGCTGGAGACCATCCCTGTGCTGAAGGCCCAGGTGGGTGCCAGGGGAAGGAAGGTGGCGTGGCGGGAGGGTGTGACCAGGCATGATTGCTGAAGGGCAGTGTCACATGTGCCTCCCCTGTAGGCTGATATCTACAAGGCAGATTTCCTGGCAGAGCGCGAAGCCCGGGAGAAGCTCCATGGGCAGCGTGAGGCTCTGCAGGAGCAGTTGGAGCAGCTGCGGCAGGACTATGATAAGCTGAAGGCAGAGGCTGATGGAGCAACCTGGTGAGCACTGCCTTTGTCTGCTCCTCCCCCAATTACCTGCCCCTTGAGGTGTGGTCCCTGCTATTGGGGCAGGGACTGAGGGCCTGTGGGTGGGTCAGAGCTCAGTGCAGCTTCCTGTATCTGCAGACAGCTGCTTAGTCCCTTGGGGCTCCTGTGGAGAGCCTGAGGGAGATGCTGGTGACTGGCTCCAGTCACAAACACTGGCGTGGGTCCTGCAGGGGTTGAGCCCCACTCAAGTGCTCACTGGTGGGAGGAAGGGAAAGGATGATGAGGTTCTACTTTGATACCTGTCCCCCCCAAAAACTCTTGCTATTTTGCAAAGGGCTCTGATGGAAGAGATGAGGAACCGCCACTCAGAGGGGCGCCCACCTCTCCCCCAGGCAGGTGAGTCTTAAAACTCTCCCTAGTGGGAGATGTTTATTGTCTAGGCCCTTAAGGGGCATCAGAGGAGTGGGCACTCCAGGTACCGTTGTAATGGGGCCGTTTGTGGGGTGGTGCCAACCTTCAGGACAGTAACTTTCTCTTTCCCCCTAGTTTACAACATGCCCTTGGCCCCCTTCCAGCCCCTGCCAGCTGTAGGGCTCCGGAGAAGTATCTCAGAGGAGCAGCCAGATTTGTGCTGTCCTAAGTGCCAGTATCAGGCTCCGGACATGGATACGCTCCAGATCCACGTGATGGACTGTATCAAGTGATTCCCATGAAGGCTGAGGACTGGCAGGGAGGGTGCCTAGTCTGTGCCACACTCTGCTTTCCCTGGGACATTGCTGCTCTGTGAAATAAGGCTCCAGACTGGGTTCACAGATGCCTCCAGCCAGCTGAAACAGATGGTATGGCTTTCACCTCCCCCTACACTTCATTGCTGTAATGGAAGCCAGTTTTACAACTGGGCAGGGGGGTTGCACTCTAATTTTATGCCTTGTGTGAAACAATGTACATAGTCTGCTGTAGTTCAGGGATTTGACAGTCTGCAGAGGCAGACGGATATCAGCGGGAGCACAGCAGGAAGGTTTGTTAAGCACCTTATTGCTAACACTGGGGCCTTTGCAGGGTGGGGCAGAGAAGGCTCCCCTGCTTGGTTTCATACTGTTGCAGCATCTCTGCTCTCCTTCTGCAGGCTGTGCTTTAGTTATTTAACATAATGAGCAATGTGCTGGTCCCAACCCCCCCTCCCCCCCAAAACAAACAAACAACAAAGACTCTTGCCTTAGTGTAAAATCTATTAAACCTTAATGGGGAGGGGAGTGTTTACAGACAGTGCTGTATTGAGCCCATGACTTGTTTGGACAGGGCTGGATTAACACAGAAACTGAAGCCCTGGGCCCTGGAAAGGCCCCTGTAAAATTTGCATGCCCTCCTACAGTGCTGGTGGAGCTGGGGAGAGGGAGGGTGGCAGTAGGAAGGCCCCTGCCAGAATTGGGGGGGGCAAGATGGATCATCTTCAACCTGCTCCAGGGATGGGGCCTGCAATGTGGGCTCTGGTGTAGCCTTCCAGGGCCTTGGGATGCTGGATGATCACACCCAAGGCTCTGACCCCAGAGGCAGACCAGCTGGACCCGGGGCAGGGCATGAGCATGGCCACTGGCAGGCTGCTATGATGGGAGGGCTCCCAGGGGGCTGGAGAGCTGGGGCAGCCACAATGGGGGAGTCAGCCCAGGGCACTAAGGCCCCCAATCCAGCCTCGTAATTAGCTATAGCATCCAAAACATGGAGACTCCACCCTTTAAGTGCCTGGAATTTTTCCTCCTTTGAAGTTTTACATACTGTGATATAGAATAACACACTCATGGTGCCTCTCTGCTATAACGGAATAACAAATCTCCAACAGCAACCATGGTTTACAAACAGTTCAAGGGGTGAGAGGATTGTCTTCTTCTGTGCATTAGTTTGCAGAGCCACCTTATGCTGCACCAGGACAGGCAGTAGTGGTGTGGGTCACTCGCGGTAGTCCTCAGTCCAGTACTAGTCCATATTTCTGAAAGGCTCAGTCCCCTGTGGGATCCACCACTTCAGCACTGTGCAGAACTCAAGTAGAGTTCTGCCTCCGCTTCAGGTAGTCACTCTTTGCTCGTTGTAATTGCTTTCTTTGTAAAGATTACAAGAATCTAGTCACTTTGTGAAGCACCTCAGTGCTTTCTTTTTAAATAAATAAACTAAGATGCTAGCACGTGGTGAATTGTTAGGTCTGACACGTTGCTTATAAGCGAACCAGCAACGAGTGCTGAGTCTCCTGAGCCTAGGAGCGGCTGGCTATTGGCGCAGCTGTAGGCGAATGAAGCTTTCCTGTTAGCAGGGCGGCGAGCAAGAAGTGCTCAACAGCTTTCGGAAACAGCGCGTCACTTTGGACGTTCAACGTCTGCGGGAAAAGGGGCCCCAGCCGCGTCGGTTCCCCACCCCGCAACCCTTCTTTGGTGGCGGCCGGGCAGGGGGAGGACAACTCAGCTGGGACCAGCCGGGGCTACAGAGTCAACAGCTGGACACCACTCTGCCGGCTTCACTACGCGCATGTGCGTGGGCTGCGCCCGGGTTTATACTTCACCCCCGCCGCGCCATTTGTCACTGCCCTGCCGATTGGCTACATAGCTAGCCAATCAGCGGACGCTTTCTTTACGCTTTTGCGCCCCACTAGTGGAACGGTCACGCGGCGGGGGCGGGGATAATAAGGTTTTTCTGGTGGAAACATACTTGGTTGGGGGGCGGGCACATATACCCGCAACCCTGCCTGTGGGAGCGGGCCCTGCATAGCGTCACTTCATGGCGCCCTCCCATTGGATCAGAAGGACCCTGACAGGCAGTCCTGTGAAGGTGTCCTCCTCCCATGCTTTGGTTTCAGCGTTTTTCTCTCCAGTTGCAGTCATTCCTATGGCAATATAAAACCCCTGGTATGTTTAAACGTCACTCCCAGTCAGCCAAGCACACCGCGTTGCAAGTGGCTGTTGAAGGTTTCTGCATTTGCAGGGCTGGGGCTCTGCAGCTCATCTGTGAAACCAGAGACCCGCGCCGGGGGACGGGAATTGAGAACATGCTGAATGGATTTACAGAGGGACTCAAAGGCAGGATCCAGTCCCCTCAGGACAGTAAAACAGCCCCATGGCATTAAGCCCCCCCGGCAGATGGGGGTGCTGTAGCTGAGGTGACTCCAGCTTTCCCAGACCTCGTGGGGCTTTTGCAGCATTGGTCCAGGAGGCTCACCCTGCCTGAACAGCTTACATCTTTTTAGATGTATGCGACAGATTTTTCACTTTTTTAAGCACACCCTCCACTAGCTGAGTGCAGCTTCCTCTCTGCAGCCAGGATGCTGCAGACCTGTCATGGTTTCTCAGAGATATAAATGGAAACAAGTTTGCTAACTGATGCAACAGGGGAGGGAAAGGAGAAAAAGGGGCATTTTGGTACCAGCACATCCCTAGTCCAGTAGGATAAAAAAATCGGCCGGGCGCCCCCCCCCCAAGGGCAGAGCCAAGCCAGAGCAAGGATGTTTCACCACAGCTGACAGCAGCATTGGACACCTGAGGTAGCAACTCCAGCTGGGAGGCCTGGAGCACAAATATGCAGGAGTCCAGTTCATGATGGGCAGGGATTGAGGCCACTATTTTCAACAAGCAAATTAGTTAGACGTGGACCAGGGTGGAAGTGCAACACACTGGTTTCCAAACAGGATCAGGGCCACATTATCAGCAGTATTATATTAGGACTTGAGTCTTTTATTATGTACACATGAACACCATTGTGGTAGCATCTAGAGGTCTCAGCTCAGCTACAGGACCCCATAAGAGGGTGTATGCTGGGAACAAAGTTGAGCTAATATTATGAGTAACTTCTTCCTGCTCCTCCCATGAACACTCCTTGTGTTGTGCTTTCCGCTAAGACCAAATGCAGGCCTATGCTCCAGCAGTGACAGTCAGGGCTACTCAGGGTAAAACAGTGATTGCTGGTGTTAATAGTTCTCAGTAACTTCAAGGAGTGAGCACCAGACATTCCCATTGGAAACATATGGCAAACACTGTCAACAGCATTTGGAATACTCAAAGCCTTATCAGCACACAGCTTGGGATCCTCAGGTTAGCAGCTGGTGAGAGGGGAAATCTGCAGCCTGTACCCAAAGCAGTGGAGGCTCTGGGACCCAGTCCCTAGATTCCTGCAAGGCTCTTGCTCTGCAGTGTGTTGTCTTCTCTCCCCAGGTCCAACTAGCATAGATAAACTCTCCCCTCATTCAGCTTTGCCTTGGGTTCTCTTACACTGAACTATGAGCTACCTGGTTTAAACTGGAATCGCATCTTGGTTTAAATCCTACAGGCTCTGAAGCCTTAGGGGCACCAGCTCACCCTCCAGATCCTTAGGATATACCGAGGTGAATGAAGCATTAGCCTGTTATATGGCTTCTCCAACAGGTACAGCTGGAATAGTACTTACCTGTACCTAGAACAACCAGAGTGCTGGGACCAGCCCCCCCCCCCATTAAGCCTGCATCAGTTGGCTGTGGAGTTCACAGCACTAGTAACAACTGGCTTCAATCTGAGACTGAATGGGTGGGCCTGCAAGACTACATGCCCTTAATGGAAAGTTCCTGCCCAGTTTCAGAAGCAACTACCGCGTATCTCTAGTGACTGTCGTATCTTATTTCTGGAAATTTCTTGGCTTCTAGACAAGTCTTCATGCCCTGCCAAGTGCGACTGGGCCTTGCTACACAGTATGAATTAGTAGCAGTGTTATGGTAGCTGAGCTCTGTACCTCCTTTTGCCAGGCACAGCACTGACAGTTCTTGACCCAAACAGCACAATACGAATACACACAGGGTGGGAGGGGAAACAGGCACAGAGCAGGGAACAGACTTACCTGCAATCTAACAACGTAGTGGGAGATGTGGGAACCAAATGAAGAAATCCTGATGCCCAACTCCACCTCTTCCCCACTCTAATGCACCAGACTCCCACACCCCTCCCAGAGCCAGAGAGAGAATCCAGGAGCGTTGGTTCCCCATTACCCATACCCACTAAATCAGTAGTTCTCCATTTTTTCCCTTGCAGACTCCTAAAACATTTTGAAAGGAGGTGCAGATCCTTTCAGAAATCTTAGATATAGCCTGCAGACTCCCAAGGGTCCACAGACCACAGGTGGAAAACCACTGCACTAGACCCCAATCTCCTCTTGGAGCTGGGGATAAAACCCAGGAATCCTGGCTACCATGCTGGGCTGAATTTATGCATAACCCAGGGCCAGTATGGGAGAGAACTAGATTCCTGGTTGTGGGAAGGGAGGGTAATTTCCTCTCCCAGCTCCAGAAACACCATTCTCCCTCAAAGACTTCATGTGGTACCACTACCTCACCAGAACAGATCAGCCAACTATCTCCACCCTGCATTCCCACCCTCTCACCTGGTTCTGATGGATAGGTTATGCCCCTGTGGTGGCAGTGCCAGACTCCTGGGTTCAGACATCATTTGAGGGATTTCCTCTCTCCTCCTCCGCCCCCTTCCCACTAATTTTGCAAACTGCACTGAAAATCCAAAACAAGGACCGTCCTATAAAAATCACATGGCAATACCAGACCCGCACCATCCTTCACACTCCTAGCTGGCATGATCAAGCCTCACCCCAACTCCCAGGCATATTCTCTGCACATACATGCCTCTTGGGCATTCTCACCTGCATTCCTGGCTGTACGACCTTGCATTTGGCTGTATTAAAATACATTGTTTGAATGGCTCCAGCTTACCAAGCGACCCAGATCGCTGTGTGCTGCCCTGTCCTCATTTACCACTCCACCAATCTTTGCATCACCTGCAAATGTTACCAGTAGTGATTTTACATTAACTTCCAGATAACTGATAAGTCTATTGCCTTCCACCACCCTTCCTGCACCATCTAGTCTAGAGCACCAGTTCGCAAGTGACTTCATTGCAGGCTCTGCGCAGTGTCACCTTGAATGGACTGGAAGCAGTGTGTTTCAACCCCTTCAATGCAGACTGACCACCACAGCACATAATAGAAATTGGTATTTATTGAATAAATCACCAGGAATTTACAACTCAGGAAACAATCCATCTGGCTGAGCGGGTGCCCTGCCCTCTGGGGGGTCCTCGACTCCTCCTAGCCCCAGGGTGGGTTTAAGGGGAAGAGCTTCATTAAAGAGAGGACGGGCACATGCCCAGCCATGTGGTTTATACCAACCCTCCCACAGCCTTTATACCAGCTGCTCAGTCTGAACAAAGGCTGGGAGGTCCTGAGATCACATAGAATCATTCCAATAAATAATTCCAGACAGAAACTACCTGCTGTTGGGAACAGCTGCTTCTGCACTGCCTGCATTTATCCTTAATAAATAATTAATTCACTTCATTTGCAGGAATCAATTAGCCAAGTTAACTCCCTGAATCCACCTGTAGGGGGAGGCAGCATCATGGGAAATTCACTCATCTCGGGCACACTCTGGAAGGGCCTGACCTCAGCTACCTTGACATTGGGAAGGGGAGCTGCTCCGAACTGCGGAGGAAGATCAGAGCCTGCTGAGCTGTGAGAGGAGCACAGCTTGCTGGAGAAGAATGGTACAGAGCATTCCCATGTCCAAAGCCAAGGCACCCAGCCAGCCCTGCTACCCTGTGTGTGCAGGCTGAGGCCTATAGTGTCCAAAGGAAGGGGGGTCTACCATCTCATGAGGCTGCTTCGGGGCTGGCACTTGAGTTGTTATCCTGGGGGGAGGCAGTTGCGCCCCGAGGCGTCACTTCGATAATGCGTGGCTTGTCGATGATGCGTGCGGTCTGGTTCCCCTTCTCCACGATGCCGATGATCCAGGCCTGGTGCCCCTCCCCATATTTGGGAGACTTGATTTCAGCACAGAAGCGAGCAGCCTGCTCTCGGGGCAGGCAGATGAGTAGCCCCCCTGCAAAGAGGGACAGGGTCACTGAGTGCCCATTGTGTGTGTGGGGGTGTCGATTCTCCCACAGAACCCACGCCCATGTGGACAGGGATAGTTAGCAGCAGTCATGGAGGAAGGGTTGCTAAAATGGTCCCCCAACCGTTCTGCCAGGGGGCCAATCAGAGCAACTCAAAGGGGTGAAAGCTCTTCCCTGCCCTGCTTATGGGCAGATCCCACTAGCAGCTAGCTAGAGAGAGTGGTTGTAAAGTGGCCTGGGGCTACCCACACATCCCTCATACGTGGCCAGCATTGACTCACTGCTCTCCCCTTCCTCTGGACAGGTACCGACCACGTAGCTCAGTGGTTCTCAACCTTTTTCGGGTCGCAACACACTTGGCAGTGGGATGCGACCAGACCATACAGGACACACCAGTCCACCTCCCCCAGGCTGAATCCGGCCATCTCCCCGGCTTTCCAAGACATGCTTACTGCTGTATGGCGACACAGGTTGAGAACCACTGATTGTAGCAGCCGGTGGTGACAGTATCTTCAGTCCTGAGGCCGGGCAGCCAGCTTAGGAGGGTGGAACTGATAAATATTGAAACCAGATTCTGCTGACAGGCTAACCCTGCTGAAGCATGAGTGTCTCGCCCTCTCCTGTTGCACCAGCCCCATGGCCCCCCCTGCACACTCTGTGCGATAAGGCCCCCGTGCCAATCCCATGCATGCTTTAGCTTCATCTTAGCGACATCAAGCTCCTGAACCACAAACCATCCCAGTAGTCTCTCCTGAAACCCCCAGGGAACTGGCTAGGCCCGATCATGTGAGACAGCACTCTCCACCCCCCTCTGTGTGGAGGTCAAAAAGAAGGCAACCTCTAATACAGGTGACCCTGGCTCTCCACCCTACCTGAAGTCTCCGGGGATGTCCCCTGCAGCAGCCCAAAACGGTTCCCGCAGGCCTTGCTGATGGCAGCCATCTTGGCAATGATGGGCAGGTTGTGAATGACAAAAGAGACCTCGCTGCGCTGTTGCTTGGCCAAGTTCTGTGCGTGGCCCAGGATCCCAAAGCCCGTGATGTCGGTGGCAGCATGAGCATTGAAAGTGTGCATCAAGCTGGCAGCTGTGGCAGGGGAAGAAAGGCACTTACAGGCTGGTCAGGGAGGCTGCACTGGCATGATATGGGGGTGGATTCCAAAAGGCACTAAGTACTTCTCACAGCCACAGTCCTGTTTCTTTCTTTTCTGGGAGACTAATTCTGGGTGAGGAGGATTCTCCCCATCCCTGAGCAGCTGGGGTGTTCCTGAGGATTCCCAGCCAAGCACAGCCCTTGTATCACACTGCTTAGTCTTACCTTGGAGTTCACAAGCCAAAGTGCTGTGGCTGCTAACTGACTACCAGCTCCAGACAGAGACAGGAAGCAGACTGGCCAGCCTACCACTGGGAGCTGCAGGGTGGACCAGCCCCTGCTCCCTGCCAACTACACGGTGAGGTACTTACCCGTCCTGTTCAGCATGGCCATACTGAACATGGCTTCCTGGTAGGCAAGTTCCACATCCTCTTTGGACACCACCAGCTTAATCTTATTCCACCGCTCAGGCTGGAAAAGAAACAGAAGTGGATAAGATGCATCCAGGCCCACCTCCCTCCCCAAGGGGGCTGAGTCTCCTCCAAACAGCCCAGAGGGTCCCAAAACAAGGCTCGCTGCCCATCTTGGGGATGTTCTACCCCTCGGGCCAAAGGACTGATGGAGCTCTCCCAGAGCAGCTCCCCAATTCCATTCCCTCTCACCTCCCTTGACTGCAGGGCACAATGGGGCAACAATACCAGCAGGCGAATACATACGTTATCCAGCCACTGGTGAGCGTTGACAGCCACTTGCGTACCCAGGGGCTTGGTGAGCACCAGCACATCTCCAGGAACTGCACTGTCTGGCCTGAAATGGACACACCCATGAGCTGTGTGCGCCCTGGTGCATCATACCTTGCTGCTCCACCCTCCAAAATTCACCAAGGCTGGAGGGCGCAGAAAGAACTGTTTGTCCCCCACTGGGTCCTGGCTGGCTCCCTGGTACTCCCAGAACTAACGTAGATTCTCCGTTCTAGTCCTGAGCTGTGTACAGCCTGCTGAGACCTCCCTGACTTCCTCCCTACCCATCAGTCATAAGATTCTCCATCCATCCTTCAAGCCCCCTCCTACAGCCATGTTGCTGCTTTGATGCTAAAACCCACTGGAATGAAGAGAGGAATTTCTGGTAATATTTTTATGATCCACAGGTGCGTGTCAATTCACCCACCCATTCTATCACTATCAACTAGTTCTAAGTTGACACCAAACACTTGCATAAGAATTGGATGGAATCAATACAGGAATGGAAGGCCAGGAAGCACCACGCAGTGGGATGTGAACACCAAATGACTGCGATGCTGAGAGAGGTTGAACATGTCAACACAGTGCTGGAGCCCAGAGAATGCAGATACAAGGTGGCAGTGTTAAGAATGGGGCTCAGAAGCAGAGATTCCCAGAAGAAGAGATGCACCAACAGTCAAACACAGGTCGGGAACCCAGTTGGATCCCAGGGGAATGTGGCTCGTTGGGGCCTTTGCTTCTACCAGTATAGGCTGAAAAGTACAGCTTTTCCTTTCTACCTTGAACTCTCAAATGCCAGATTCCAGGTGACTAACAAATACTATCTATTTTGAAACAGCTTCTCTTCATCACTGTAGATACACACTGATTCCATTGCTCCCTAAAGTTAAAGAAATCTCCACAGGAGACTGAAATAAGGTGCACTCACTATAAGAGATCACACTGAAAAACAAGAGTGCTGGAACCTGAAACTTTTGCTCAGAGTCAGACCGTTGCCACACTCATCTTTGTTAAAGCAGGTCCCTTGGAGTCTGGTTCCAAGGAAATGCATAATAGCTGGTGGAGAGCCCAGACTGTGTAAATATGGGACCCCTGAATACTGCCCTGTCCAACTCCTGCCGTTGTGACCAGTCCATAAGCTATGCATGCCTCAGGCTACCCTGCCCACCCGCAAGCTCCCCCTTGCCCGTTAGCCCTGGTACTAACTGTTCAGTTCCCGAAGCCTCACTGTTCCTCACTCACATGATAAATTCGTTGGGCTGACACACCACAGTAGCAACGCCCCCGATGATGATCCAGGGATTCAACACAGTCTGCCCTCCTGTCACTGATGTCCCACCATCTTCTGCGGCATCCCGGAAGCCTTTGATTATCAACGGCATGATCTTTTCACGTTCCTGGGGAGAGAATAGAGGTCAAGGAACAGCTGATGGGCTGGACACTGGCAGCTCTGAGGACCTGAACACAAGGAGAGCAGGGTGAGCCTTAAGTAAGCCAGGGCTGAAAGGCAGCTGCGAACCAGCATCTGGGCTTTGCCAACACTTCACAATTCCTCGAAAGCTGATTTGTAGGAGGAATGAAAAGGACAACCACCCTTTGAGAAGCCATCATAAAAAGGGGCCAGCAAGACTGACAATGCAGGCAACCTCATACCTACAGCCAGAGGTCCCAAATCAGAATTTAATCAGCAACACTCAGGAAGATCAGAATGCCTTGAAATGCTGGCAAATGTGCCAGGACCATGGGGGATTCTCTCAGAGCAAGGAGGCGATCTCAGAATGAAGGGACAATAATTGTTATCTGCAACATGGCCCCTATTTCATTTTCCCAACAGCCCACTTGAACAAACAGTCCTTTGTAGGATGCTGACATAGTTGTGTCCCAAGAGAATGAAGGTAATGCCTTTGACATGAAGCTATAGGGCTAGGCACACCTAGAACCAAGCCCATGGGGCACTGGCTGTTGGCAGCTGGGCACTGACAAGATGATCAGAGGAGAAATTAACGTTATTTGCTTTACTGCTCACTATTAACAAGAGCCTTCCTGCTGAGCTCTGCCAAGTATTGGGAAACCCGGGCATGAGAGAGAGACATTATAATATCATGGGCTACACTATGTAGACTCTCTCCTTTGATTAACTCCTCAAATACTTTGTTAATGCTGAGTCAAAGCTGCCCAGTGCTGCCTCGTGCCCTTCCATAACATGGAAAGTGGCTGCAGCCTCCAAAAACCAGGCCACAACACAATCCTAAGTCTTCCTCCCAGGAGCTGGCAATAGCCATAGGGAATGGTTCAAGAAGAGATTGCTGTAACAGGCAGACACTAAAAGCCTTGCCATTATTTGTGTTGTGTTTCAGATGTGAATTTAAGCATTTCATTGCATACCACCTGTGACTG
Organism: Pelusios castaneus; assembly: GCA_007922175.1. NCBI lineage: Eukaryota > Metazoa > Chordata > Testudines > Pelomedusidae > Pelusios > Pelusios castaneus. The sequence continues at coordinate 1,231,444 of ML685964.1, forward strand.
CTGAGAGACGCAGTTGCACTGAATGGTGGGGTAATCAGTTGGAACGCTGTGACAACTGTCAGCATGCTATGAGAATCGCTGCAGATGAACTTTGAGGAATGCCTCAGTTCCGCGCTGAATTCTTCAGGCTGAATCAGGAGAGGGTGTTTGTCATCTTCCTACCACAAGGATGATCAATCCAGAAGCATACACCCCCCCCCCCCCCCCCCCGAGCTTAGTGAAATCAATGTGTTAGCTCGAACCCTTGCTGCAGGTGGTAAGAATATGCAAATGTGGACTTGCTGGGATGTAACTGGCTCTGTCTCTCACTATAAGACAAGGTAGGTGGTACCTGTTCAGTACTCCTGACCTAAACTTGAGTTTTGTCCTAGCAAAGGGAAGGTGTTGGACTTTAGCCTAGTGAGCTCACAGGCTAGAGCGCCAGTATATGTGCTCTTGATGTGTTGGGAAATGGCAGAACTAAGGATCCCTTGTGGGGGTGGAATGTACCTTCATGTTCTACTTCTGGGATTTCAGTTTGACAGCCAGTCTCCATACCCAGGAAAGGCAGGAATAAGGCCCCACCAAACTCGTGGTTGTGAAAAACACATCACAGGCCACAAATCTGAACTCCCTGTGGAATCTGGAGCCAAGCCAGGGGCTCCTACCCTGCACAAGGCTGCAGCTGCTAGACCCAGCCAGGGATGTGAATTCCTCTTCTTCTGCAGGAGCCACTCCTGTGGTAGGTCAGACCCACCTCTGGGTATCTCCCCCCGGTTCCAGGAAACTCTGCGGCTCCAGCTGTCAATGCTGAATCCAGGTGGGAGATAGCAGTTCCAGCTCTCTCACTCATACAGATACGGGGCCCCAGTTGGAAAGACAGGGCTCCGGCAGGAGGACAAGGACCTCAGTCACCACCTCTCTGGATTGTATCTCACTGCCTGGAAATGTAAGCTGCACTTTCCAGAGGAGCCATCTGGCCCCACCAGCTCCTTTACTCTGTCTAACCCTTCTCACTGCAAAACCTTTCATTCCAATACTTCCAGCTCTCCTGTCACTAAGGCCCATTATATCCCCATGCCAGGCAATGCTGAGGCTGCTTATAACAACAATGAAGGTCAGTGACCACTGCACACAGGGACCGGACACAGGGAGACTCTTCTCCCAACAGTCCATCCACTCACCTCGTCACTCATTTTCTGACTGACGCTCAGCAGCATCAACATGTTGTCGCACTCAGTGATGCCCATGGCATAGAGATCGCTCAGCACATTGGCACAGGCAATACGGCCCTGGAACACAGGGTGCAAAGATCACCTATGGGACCAGGAATGTGTCCCTCTTCCCCACCTGCAATAGAGTCCCATCCTACATCCCAAGGGCAGTGAGCCTGAGAGCACATACCCCATTCTTCTGGGCTCTGAGTTCCAGAGCACTCCCCAAGGACCATCCCTTGCCCACAGGCTCTGAACCACAACAGGTTATGGCCCATTCCCCATGCGCTAAGCCAGAGAGCATCCCTGGCCCCTGACCACTGGGCTCGGAGCTCTTTAACACATCCAACATGAGGACAGCATACCAGAGAGGTAAACATCACTAGCATCACCCAAGAACTATCATAAGCGTGATCCTCAATGCTAGCAACATTTGCTCCCTTCCCCTGCCCACTCTGGAACCCAGCCCAGCTCATACCATCATGTAGGGATCCTCAACGAGCGGATAGAAGAAGTCTGTGGTCTGTACAAGGGAGAGACCCCCATGTCTGAGGGGGATGACGCAGGAGTCCATCCCTATGCCTAAGGATGAGGTGGAGACTTTCACATCAGCAACAACATTCCAGCCCCCTACCCCACCCATAATCCCCACAGATGTTTCCTTTATCTCAACACTGCCACAGGCCTCACTGCCACTACAGCCCCTTCCCTACTTCTCCTACTCCACCCATCCAACACCACCGCAACCTCCAGTCCCAGCTCATACCCACCTCCACTGCTACCATGCACCACCTTATGCTGCCACCTCAGTCTACCTACACCCATTACCCTTTAACTCCCACAACTCACTACCACCACCTGCCTCTGTCCTGAACTCAAACCCCACCACAGCCCCAACTCCCTACATGTCACTGCCTCCCAATAGCCACCTTCCTCCTGCACTGTCCCCCCAGGTTAAGCAGATTCACCACCACTCCCACACACACTCCCTGGTCACAAAACCATTGCTCCCCAGTCCCCTCCCTCTACAGACTCACTACTGCCCCCACACGCCCCCGGCTTCCCCTCCACCCCGTCCCTCCACCCATCATCCTCTTCCCGGTCACAGAACCTTTGCTCCCCCAGTCCCCTCCCCCCGGCTCCCTGCATTCCGCTCCCCCACACTCACAGAACCTTGCCCCCGGCCCCTCCCCCACAGCCCCAGTTCTGGCTCCCGCCCCGGCGCTCACCCAGTGAGGGCCCCACGGGCTCGAGCCCCCCAGGCTCGGCCCCGGCCGCCGCCAGCCCCGCGCGCGGCCCCCCCAGTCCCGCCAGGAGCCTGAGCAGCGTCTCCTGCGGGACTTTGCAGCCTCAGCCGCGCAGCTCCCCGAAGCCGGTGAGTCGCCAGCCCGGGGCCAGCCCCAGAGCCTCGGGCTCGAAGGGCCGGTAGCCGGACGGACCGGGGGCCCCGGGAGGCGCGGCCGAACCGGAAGGGGAGCCGGACAGCGCCGCCATTATGGGGTGAGAACAGCAGAGGAGCGCGCGGGGGACCGAGAAAGGGGCGGACACACTCGCAATTCCCGCGAGAGGGCTACAGACTCCTGCGGGGGCCCAGGCCCGTCCCGCGAGAGCAGCAGCAGCAACTAGACGCACGGGCCAATCCGGAGAGAGGACAGATACCGCGAGAACTGGGGGGGAGTCAGCGCTATATATCTCGCGATAATTGGGCCTATTAAGGGGTGGGTGGGGGAGGGGGAAAATCTCGCGAGATGGAGCTGGTGCCTGGTAGAGGTGGGCGGCGGTGGGGCAATAAGGGGGGGAGGGTGTTCTGCTTCGGACGTAGTGGTTCCCTGCCCGTACCTCGCTGGTCGACTCCCCGCCACTTGCCATTCAAGTTGGGGGGGTGGTGTCGATCCCAGTAGCGCCCTCGCACTGGTGCCAGTAGAAATCCAACCTCGGTCCCAATAACACGTTCACACTGGTCCCTGTTAGACCCCAGCCCTGGTCCCCATAACACCCTAACACTGGTTCCAGTAACACCCTCGTACTGGTGGCAGTGGGAAGCCAACCCTGTCCCAGTAACACCCTCACACTAGTTCCAGTTAGACTAATGCCTGACATTATTGTCCTGGGATCACCCAGTACTGGAGATACCTCCAGAGCACAAGACCCTAAGTGGGCTAACTTAGCCCGAGGCACAAAGGGGAAACTAAAGCCCACTGCCTTGGAGCCAAAGAGGCACTTGTCACCAAGCAGCTCAACACAACTGCAGACAGCAGTGCCACCTTTGGCATCTACAGTGCACAGCACAAGGCCCTCTGTACCAACTACAACACATACAGTACTACCGACAACAGCTGCATCAGTACCACAGTTCCAGACACTGCAACAATTTCTATGGCACTGAGACTTGATGGTCTTGTTTACACTGGAATGCCTACTCTTCTGTACCAACTGAACTCCAATCCACTCGGTACGGAGCCAACTGACCATCATGCCCAGGTCTACCCTTCCCTTTTCAAGTGAGAATAAGGAGAAGGATGAAGGAGAGGTGATATACTTATCACACCACTCTTCACCTGCACATGTTTCCACCAGACTAGGGCCACCTCAGCAATGGGGCTACCTAAGGCTCGGAGTCACAGAACTGGTATCCACTCCCTGTCCCCTTCTGGCCCCACCCCCAGCACCTGCTGACCCTGCCCCCAGTACCTGTTAGTGGGGGGGGGGGGGGCTGCAAAAGTTGCCGATTCCTGATTTAGGGCCCATATCTCATCGCCAAAACAGCACTACAGGCCTCACTAAGCTCCACAGACACAGCAGCAATCTCCATCGCAACAGTCATAGTCATGTGCTGTGCATCCATCTCTCTGGCTTCCCAAAAGAAGGGCAGGCAATGGTGGATGACCTGTTCAAAGGCCCAAAGATGTTTGCAGCCAAGACAGATGAGGAGGCTCTTTCGGCGGGGAGGAAGGGAGAGAGGGTGACCCACTTCCTCCCGTGCCGCTGAAAGAGCCACCGACAATGGCTGTTTTTTGGTGGCAGGGGAGGGGGAGCCACAGCAGCGGGAGCCCGGCATGCTCTGTGCAGTGGGGGGGTCTTTGTCCCGGCACTCTTAGTCACTAGAAGACGCTCTTCGCTGCATTTTCGCTGCGGAGCTACGGAGCCTAGGGAAAACGCAGTGGAGGAGCGTCCTCTGGTGACAAAAAAAAAAAAAAAAAAGAGAGAAAAAACAAAAAATCCTTTTAGGGTTCCAGCGGCTTTCGGGGGTTATCGTGGGGGGTGGGGAGGGGCGGGGGTTTGGTGGCGAAGGGTTATTGAATTAGGCGCCTTACTTTGAAGCTGAGCACCTAGCTGGGTGACAATTTTGTCCACCCCTGCTTTCAGGTCTGTTACAGAATGTCCAGGGTGGTTGAAGTGCTCCCCTACTAGTTTTTGAATGTTACCCTTCTTGACTTCTGATTTGTGTCCATTTATTCTTTTGTGCTGAGACAGTCCAGTTTGGGCACTGTATATGGCAGAGGGACATTGTTGGTACATGATGGCGTATATCACATTGGTAGGTGTGCAGGTGAATGAGTCCCTGATGGCATAGACATCTCAATAGCCTACCTTATGGGATGTCAAAATTCCACAGCAGATGCACTAAGCAGAAGATTTTCCCAGTATCAATAATTGGAGGTGGACCCTGGGGTTATACACAACATATTCAAACATTGGAGATTCCCAACTGTAGCCCTCTTCTTAACAGCACAGAACATTAAGTACATGCAAGGGCAGTGCCCTCTCCGTCCAGTGCTCTCAAATTGAATCTGTCGCTGCATCAGGGAGTGCTACTCTCTCTCCTGTGTTCCTTTACCACCAGGCATCACAGTACGCTCTGCAAGAGTGCAGGCCACCATGACCGCCTCCTTGCAGATGTCTTATGGAACAACATTTGCAAGGCAGTATCGTGGGCCTCCGTTCATAAGTTGACAGTGCATTTTATCATAGCTAACTCAGCATCCACAAGTTCCAGAGAGATAGCCCTATTAGTCGAGTTCAGCCAGACAAACAAGGGGTCCTGTGGCACTTTGAAACGTGCTAGTTCTGTTAGTTGAGTTGGTCTTGCTCCTCTCCCTGACGGCGCTGTCCTTTCCCTACTGCAGCGTCTCCTGCCACTGCTGCTTCCTTTCACCAACGCATACTCCTATTCCTGTTGCCCCCAGTTCCCCTGACTCCCACTGCCCCACCGCTTCCTCCACTCCTGCTTCTGCCGCCGCTGAAGTCCCCTGCCTTCCACCCACTTGATTTCTTCAGAGCAGTGAGAGTCCTCGTGGGCTCAAGAGCAGAGAAAGGGACAATAGTCTCTTATGCAGAGTGACTGTTCTGAGGGCAGACAAGTTCCAGAGGGGGAACCCTGTCAGTCTAGGTCAGCCGAACAAACAAGGAGTCCTGTGGCACTTTTAAAGACTAACAGATTTATTTATCGCATGAGCTTCCCTGGGAGAAAATCCCACTTCGTCAGACCTTTAAAGCTTCAAAGCATCTGAGGAAGTGAGATTTTCTCCCAGGAAAGCTCATGCGATAAATAAATCTGTTAGTCTTTACATGTGCCGCAGGACTCCTTGTTTATTCTGAGGGCTGGTGCATTATGAAGACCAGCCACCCAGGGTCAGTGCTGCTCCAGGAAAGGCGCACTCTGTGTGTTATCTCGAACAGGACTGCGCTCTGAGCTGCCATCCTGGGTCACCGCTGCTTCAGGACAGCTGCACTGTGCACTGTGCCTGCTATGATTCATGTCTGGGAAGGGCTAAGTAGAGACTCCTGCCTCCCTTTAGTTCGGGCTTGGTTTCTAATAAATGTTTTCCTATTCCTTCCGGGTGCAAGGGGAGAATTTCCCCATCTTGGGAGCAGCTGATCATCCAGGCAGGGAGGAGAGAGGACTTAAAGCTGCTGTCGCTGTCTCTAATCTGTGTCTACTAGTGCAGCAGGAAAGTGGTTACAGTCTTCTCTTCCCTGGTGTTCAGAATGTGGTGCCCTGTGCACTACCAGCTGTAGCTGGAGGTGTGCTCAATCATTTATCACTATGGTGGAGTTTTGGGTGGTTTTGGTTGTGCAAAGGCCCTAGCCCCAGAATAGCCACTTCCCCTCCCCACCATGATTTCCATTATCCCATCCCTACTGTGGTACCCTTTTCCCCAGCAGGAAAAAGTACCTTCATAAAGAATTCTATTAAACCTTAATTCTGTGTATTGGTGGGAACACTCCTCTGTTGCTACAAATGCTCATGAAGATGGATAACAAGGGGGAGGTGTGTACTAAATGTTTTCTGGATCAGGGCCGCTCCCTTGGTGGACTCAGTTGCAGAAAGGACAGCATTTTACTCGACTGCAGCGGCTGCAGCCTGGAGAGCATGAGCCGGGACATGCACTACCTCGGCGAGCAGGCATCATTCTATGAAGGAACAATGAGACCACCTTAGGTGCTCACTGTCAGGTTTTTTCAGGCTGAGATTCAAAGAAAAGAGTGATCGTAACCTCGTATAGATGGGGAACTGAGCAGGATTGAGACTGAAGAGTTGCACTGTGGAAACCTGTCATTCCCTATAACTCTGAGGCTATGTCTACACTTGCTTAAATTAGTTTGGATTAGTTAGTTTGAACTAACTAATTTTAACTAATTTTAGTTAGGTGGAATTATCTTAATTTGAACTAGCATGGCCACACTGGAAAAGTTAGTTCTAACTAAGTTAGTTTGAATTAGCGATCCCTATTCACTTCAATGGCCGGTTAGTTCGAATTAAGAAATTAGTTCGAACTAATATGGCCACATTGGTTAATTCGAACTAGTTAGTTCGAATTAACCCCTTAGTTCTAATACCGTATTCGAATTTATTAGTTCGAATTAAGGAAGCCCTTAATTCGAACTAACTAAAGCCTAGTGTAGGCATGGCTTTAGTTAGTTCTAATTAAGCCTCCTTAATTCGAACTAACTTGCAAGTGTAGACATAGTGAGATGCTAAAAACTGATGATGATCAATCACGCTTCTCAGGCTGGCAGCCTTTCGCTACTGAGTATGGATGTACAGTAGAACCTCAGTTACAAACAGCTGGGGAATGGCAGTTGTTCGTAAAACTGAATTAAACCTTAGGATGGTTCTTGCAAAACTTTTACAACCGCACATTTACTTACCACAGTCTTGAAATGTTGACTATGCAATAGAAAAATGCTGCTTTCCCTTATGTTTTTCACAGTTTGTTCCGCACAGTACCCTACTGTATTTGCTCCCTCCTTTGTGCTTTTGTTTTAGTCTTGGTGGTTTGGGGCCAGTGCTGCCTCTTGATTGCGAACTTGCATTTCAACTGACGTGTGTGACAAACCGACTGGTCAGGTGTTAACGCCCAGGTTTGACTGTATTCTCTGGGTGGCTGATGCTTTTTTAAACAAGGGGTGGCGGTGGAGGTGGACACTAACACCTCTGATTCCAACATCCCTTTTTATAAGCGTGCCACGTGGCTGGGAATTGTAGTAGGTACAGGCCCAGTGCAAGGCCCTTAAGCAGTTATAGGCCCAATATAAGGCCTCTAGCCTGAACCAAAGTAATGTCAAGATATTGTTAAACTAAGATACGTCAAGAGTTACATAAGCACAACTCAGCACATTCCATAAACCAGGCACCAAGACATCCAGGAACATTCCATAGATAAGAAAGAACAGGCTGACCCTTCCCAGTACCAGAAACATGATGGATAGGTAAAACCAACGTGTACAAGGTAATGGGCGGCACTTAACCGCATCAAGGGGCCGAACCTTAATACGTCAGAAACATTGCGAAAGTTTCACCCGAATGTATAAAAATGTATTTCTGGCGTGTGTTCGGGGTCCGGCCTAGGGGGCAGTGGAAGATCCCGCCACTGACTGAGCCGAGTCCATTGTCCTAGGGTCAGTATCCGCAGTGTGTCTCTGGATGAGTCTTAGAGCACTCCAGGGGAACTGCTGCTGTATCCACCGTGACAATAAACCTGGTCGACATGCCTTTGCACCTTACTGGACTCTGTGGTTATTGGGGGTTCTCTTCGGGCCTGCTGTGTCAGCTATCTGCCGGAGCTGGGGCAGCGCTTACAGGGAACACACGCATGCAGCCGAGTGATACTAACATTGGAGAGAGCAGAGCACCACACCGGGAGCCTCTGACAACAGGAATCTGCACTGATACACAGCTGGTTTCTCTCCATGTAGCCCGTCAGAGCTCTTTTTCTTGTGTCACAAAGGATAAAACATGCCGGAAGAGGAGGCAGCTTCTTCTGGCACCATCCTCTCTCCTCTGACCCACAGGTGTCCTGCAGGAGAGGAGAAATGCCAGGGTCTCTCTCTATGGGTGCCCTTTGCCCAGCTCCGCATTGAGGAGCAGGGCCAGCGAGAGAAGGCTGTGCACTGGCAGCCTGGCACTAGGAAGGTGCTTGGAATTGGACAGAGTGAAGTGCTGCATTTTAGGAAATGGAGTGCGCCCTGCTCTGTATCTCACACCAAACCCCGCAGGGCCAGCGACACCATGGGAAAAGTAGTGGCCGGTGCCTGCTTCCCCCTCAGCTCCCCCATCTCCCTCCCCCTGTTCCCACCTTTTCTCCTCAGTCTAAGTCTCTGTGCTTCAGCCATCTCTCGCCCTGCAGCTCTGCCCCCTTGTTCCCACCTTTTCTTGTCAGCCTGAATCCCTCTGGGGGACCTAACTTTCTGATGCTGTTCTGAACTGAACCCAAAGAGAGACAAGGAGAACCAGAAAAACAACCGAGTCCTGTGGCACTTTTAAAGACTAACAGATTTATTAATCTTAGTAATTAGTCTTTAAAAGTGCCACAGGACTCTGTTGTTTTTCTACAATAGACTAACATGGCTCCCCCTTTGGAAGGAGAACCAGTGACAGGACGAGAGACACGATGAGAGAGACAGAGACATGGAGAGTGATATGTGGAAAGAATGAACATGGATGATGAACTGGGTGTTCATGTTCATTCTCCTCAACTCAGCAGAAAGAAGAACCTACTGGGGGTCTGTTCCCCTGTAATATATCAGTTTATTGTGTAAGATAACCATGGGATCGGTGAGTTATCAATATCTACACAGATAGATCGTGGCTCTCCTGAGTGCCTCAATCCCAGGAGGATAAATGCCCACTATTTACACGCAGTTGCTAAGAGTTTCTGCCTTAACTCAAGGCCCTGGGTCTGCTCCCCGCCATGGCATTTATTTTCTTGTGGCTCTGGCTCCTTAAAACACTAGCAGTGCCTGCAAAGCACTGCAGCTGTCTGACACAGGCATTCTCAGCCTATTGAAAGCCACAGCCATTCAGTGCCGATGGAAAACTCCCAGCTGCCAGGCCTGGAGCCTGGCAGGTCTCTAGTCCCAGAACATGTTGAGCAGCAGGACAAGTTTCCTTGGCATGGATAACAAATCAAAGCTTCAAAGAGAAAGGGCAGAATTGGAATTCATATACAGATTTGACATGGTCAATTTAGGGCTGAAAAGAGACTTTTCCCCCCATTACAACTGGTAATTTTGCTTTCCTTCCTCTCATCTTTCTCCAGGGTTTGAATCCAAACAACTGTTTTGATTTGCTGTAACAGTCTGACCGGATCCTATGTCTTACACCCCCTGCATTTATTTTCCTCCCATTCCCTGAATTCCCCATCTTCAAGTGTCTGAGGAAGTGGGATTTTTCTCCCAGGAAAGCTCATGCGATAAATAAATGTGTTAGTCTCTAAAAGTGCCATCAGACTCCTTGTTTGTTTTACTCCTTCATGTATTGTAGTCCTGCCTGGTAGACCCAACATGGGGAGTGGGGAGAAGGGAGCTGGGGCACTCTGGCCTCTTAGGAGACTGTCAGCAACGATCCGGTTAGCACCAATGACGTTTGGGAGCCGGACACCCGTCCCGCCGACTGGCAACTGGGCTGAGACCCACCCAGCTCATTTCACCACACGGAGCTCAGACGCTTGCTCCCGCCCCATCTGAGGTGGCCTGGCAGTGGGGCACAGTCTGCCTCCACCCCAATGCCCCCCAAGCCAGCAGCAGCCCGGGACGCGGCCGGGGACAGAGCTCGAGCTCGGCCAGCCGTCACCCCTCGCGGACTCAGCTCCCGGCCAGCAGCAGCACGCGACCACGTGCCGGGCCCTCGCGTCAGCTGGGGGCGAAGCAGGGGGCGGGGGAAGCCTGGCTCGTGCCGCGCCCGCCCTAGAAGCAGCAGCGAGAGCTGAGCTCGCGCGCACAGTGCGGCGCGCGGGGAGGGAGGGGGCGCCGGGCTCCCGCGAGTTCGGCGCATAAAGGGGGGAAGGAGGCGCCAGCTTCAAGGTCACACGCGTCTCCCCAGCAGCGGCAGAGAGGCGCGAGGGCAGCCGCGCTCCCCTCCCCCGGCCCAGCTCCTGCTCGCCCCCGCCCCCTGCCCGGCCATGCACTAGCCCTGCGGCGGCCCGGCCGAGCCGGGGCGGGAGCGCGCTGCCCATGGTGGGGCGGCTCGGCGCGGGGCTGCCGCGGGGCTCTGGGACCATGGCGGGCGGGGCGGCGGGCGCCCGGCCGGTGGCGGGATAATGCGGCTGCTGGGCGCCCCCGCCCGCCGCTATGTCCCCCCCGGACTCGGCGGCCGCGGCCGGCGAGAGAGGCAGCAGCACGTCGGTGCCCGCGCAGGGGGGCCGAGAGGAGGTGAGGACGGGGCGACCGGCCCCGCCGGGGCTGCATGCCACGCGGGCGGCTTTGCATGGCACGGGCTTGGCAGCGCGCTTGAGGCTAGAGCCGGCCGGGGCTCGGCATCCAGGTACGAACCCGGCTCCGGGCCCTCGTCCTGCCCCACACGTGCCTCGCCTCCGCCGGCAGCCCGGCCGGGCACGGGCGCTCAGACCTGGGAAGGAGGGGGACACTGAATGAGGGGCCCGAGGCGGGAGACCCCCAAGGGCGGGGAGCCCCAGCGCCTGGCCCAGGCAGTGGGGAGTGGACTGTGGAACTCCGGCCTGGCCGGATTCCCCAGGGTGGCCCTAGAGGTAGGTTAGATTGGCTGGCTCACGGCCTGTGGAAGCGAGTCCACCTGGTGATGGAGTCCTGCAGATTGAGGCTGATGGGCTCTCCCCAGGGGACTGTGCAAGCGACCGGTGGGTAGCAGGGCTGAATTGCCGGGTTTAATGGAAACCCTGGTCTGGTGGCTGATTCCCTCCTTAACCCAATTATCTCATGCCTGGCAGCACAGGTTTAGGCAGCATGTGGGGGTGAGAAGAGCTATCTACGTAATTATCATCCCCAGGAATTATCCATCTGTTTCTCCACTTACACCTTATGCCTCCATCTATCTCCATTCTCTCGCTTTTCATATTGTGCTTATCTCCATGGTAGCTTGGAACTGGACCAGCCTGGAGACTGAAAAGCTCTGAGATCTGGATGCCATGTATGGGATAGAGTGGAAGAGACAAATTGTTTTGGGAGGCAGAAGGAACAAATGAAAGCACAGGTTTATTGTTCCTGCAAAGGGAAAGCATTGCACACTGAACTGAAAGGTGCTGGCTTTTGCACTAGAAGGAACTTGTGGTGCCCGTAAAAAATATGGGGAAACCCTTTTGTCAGTGGCCAGTGCAGGTGCATGAAGGAAGTTTGGACTGGAAGGGGGAGGGTTGTTGATGTGCAAAATCCAGAAGGATTTTCCAGCTGCTTTTCCATGAGGTGCATCAGGGATTTGGGATGCAAGGGAGATGCAGCTGCCATTTGTGGGCTTTTTTGTGTGTGTGTCTGGAGCGGGTGAGCTGAATGCTGATGAGAAAGGAGGCATGAAGTACAGATGAGGGAAGGCTGGGACCCAATATGCCCCCTGGCTCCAGGAATGCTGCAGCACAGTGTCCTCTTGATGGGCATTCTTGTAGCACTCAAGCGTCAGACACTGAAGAGCAAGGAGATGTATGTGCTACCAGGAGCCAGAAACATGGGAGATAGTGGTGGGGAAATCCCTTTGTTTACCCAAGAGAAGCACGTTCACTTATTAGGGTCCCCAGGCAATGAAATGATACTGACTAGTCTAAGATGACCCACCTGTGGTCCATGGGGTCAGTAGTGCCACACTGTGAGCGCCTGTCTGGGGATTAAAGCCTCTGTTATTCTAGCTGTGGGGTTGCTCGCTCTCTCCTCCTGGAATACGTAGCTAGGAAGGCAGTCAATTCCATTTTAGAGGGACTCCAGGCAGGGCCACAGCTGAGTAGGGGGGCTGTTGGGAGGGTGGGGTGAGAATTGTCGGCAGCTGCATAATCCTGCTTTTCCCTCTTTACCTGGGATCCACGTGTGTGTGTGCGCGCGGGCGCACACTTTTCTAAAAATCTCTTTAGCTGTGAACCAGTTGATGAGAGACTGAGCACCAGCTGGAGCAGGCACAAGAGGGAGGGACAGGGAAGCTACAAGTGTCGCGCGCACACAGCTCTGCTGCTGCCTCTCACTCCTGACTTGCAACCCCTAGCTGTTCCAGCCCTAGGTTCCCCACACACAGCTGTCCCGCTGACCCATGCTACTGACCTCCCATTCCATGGCCCTTAGTCTCCTCAGTCCAGGGCTTCACAAGAGTGGATGCTGACAATTAGAGCCAAACTGTGGGATGACTTTATTTTGTATGCTGGGCTGGGACAAGGTCCTCCTTCACCTCTTTTGACCTGGACAGGCTATGATAATTCCAGGTCCCCAGAGAAGAAAGCTGAGTTTGATGCTGCCTCAAAGAAACCCTGTGTTCCTATCCGATGGGGGTGTTGTTTTCATGTAACCATAGTGACTGGTGCATAGTGCTGGAGTGAGTACCCTGGAGAATGACAGCTTCTCTGGTAGAAAAAGTATAAGAGAAGCAGTATCCTTCACACACACCATCCCTGCCTTGGGGACTGTGAGAAGATAGTCCAGTCTTTGATCTTTCTGCTGAGGCTGCCAGCAAGGATATCAGTGTATAATATAACCCTGTTCTGGCTGATGGGAGGGTTGAGTCTGGAGCCAATAGTGCTAAAAGCATGAGCTACTCCACTCTTGAGCTAAGGAGTAGTTCCCTTAGCCAGCAGCTATCGCAGACTCTTATCTCTTTATGTGGAATTGCTATTAGAAAAGGACAAAGTTCCTTACTCTTTCAGGGTGGGTTACCCAGCCGTGCTGACACTTTCATAAGATAGGCAGCTGTCATCTAGGAAGCCTGTAGAAACTCTACATGCTCATTTCACATGGGTACCTGGCAGTTGTCACAGTGTGCTAACTTTTGATCCCTATTTGGGGGAAAAGCTACATATCTCCTCAAATGCCCAGTCACCACAAAGGTTAGGTGGATGCACTACTGCTCTGTGCGGAGCCTGTCTGAGGCCTCGGGTCCTGGGATGGGGTGGGGATGGAGATTGGTAGGACATGCTGCTGCATTAACTCTTCACAGAATTGGGGTCCCTGAGGAATATGGCCAGGTTGCAGCAGTAGGAGCCCCTGAGGCAGATCCTGTGGGAGACACTGGAGGGAAAGGTCAGGAAACTGGACAACATGGAGCCAAAAGTGGATGGAGCAGCTGCCATTCCCCCTCTCTTTGGTGGTGCTGTGTATTGTCACATCCCCTACCAGGCACTGATTTCCCAGAAACCTGATACAGTTTGAGCCACAGCTCTGTGTAACTATAGGGCTGACTGAGGGCTGGAAGTTCCTTCCTGTCTGCTGTACGCACTTCAGGCTGAGCCAGTACCACTCCACCCAGCCACGCTGCTCTCCCTCTCAAACACATGCTTTGTTCTGCAGAATCCAGTGTTTTCCCATCCATGCTGAGGAGGTGCAAGTCAGATCTGTCTCTGACACCCATTTGTGGCAATTCCAGCAAGCTGTCCCCCATCTCCAGCAAGCATGGAGGCCTGGGAATAAGCCACTTCTCAAGTGTCTTCCATCTCTCTATCTACTCTGGGTTCCTGCAGGTCTCCCTGGATCCCAAATGCCCAGTTTTTCCCTTCCCTCTGCATATGTCAGCATTGCTGGTCTTTGGATGAGCCACATGTTTCCTCATGGAAGATGGGTTACTACAGCTGGATTATAGAGCTGTGGGGCACAGCTGCAGGGTTTGCTGAGCTGGGGCTGACCCTCACACCAAGTCAGACAAGGGACAGTCAAAAAACACAGGCCAGCTCACTGAAGTCAGTGGGGTTTCCCAGATGTAACCCTGGGTAGAGTCTGGCCCCTCCAAGCCTTGTGTTGGGGACTGGCTACTGTGGGAGAGATGCAAGGCTCACTCTTATCTGATGTAAGCAAATCTGCAAGGCAGAGCCATGGAAGCTGCTGCTAATGACTCCCAGTAGATTAACCTGCAACTCACTGCCCCTTTGTTCCATGCAAGGGCCATCTGAACTCCCACACTGGTGCTTTGGGGCTCATTACATCAGCACTTTGGAGCTCGGTCTCTGGGAAACACAACCCTTCAAACCTCTGCCCAGTCCTGCTTGGAGGACATTGGAAAGTTGTGTGTCTATAAAGCCATGGAGATGGGCTGAGAGGCAGGTGCATGTTGAGAAATCTGGGGTGTTCTCTCATGAGATGGAGGGTAGGTGCAAAGTCTTTTCCCCAGCTCCTCTGCAGCTGAGCTGCTTATCCTAACATCCACATCGCAGCTGGGGGGGCGGGGGGAGGGGCAAGGATAGCAGCAGGGAAGAACTGTTGATGCAAAGGAGGAGCAGACAGGAGCCCATGGGGCTGGGAACGGTTTGAGTTGCTTGCTATGTAGAGGCACCATTGACATGAGCAGGGTTGGACTATTTGGAAAGGGTTCTGAGCGGAGAAACAAGCCTTCCACAGAGCTGTAAAGGTATTCTCAATTTGCTCTGTATTCAGAGTTGGAGCAGCAGCGAGGCTAGGGATGGAAAAGGGCAGGTTAATCCATCCAGCTGGTCGTCTGGGAGCAGGGATGTTCCATACAGCCCATTCTGCAGGGCCTCAAATGTTCCCACGTGCTGGATGAGAGGAGTCCCCAGATCTCGAGGTCAGGGAGCCTTTCTAAGAATTTTAGTCCAGACAATGACTGACTGATTTTCTTCCTCCACCCTCTTCCCTCCACGTTTCTTTCAGTCTCATGCATCCTCTTCACTGCCACGAATAACTGCTGCTCCTCTCAGCCTCTGCTGCAGCCAGTCCAGTTGGGGGATGGTAAAACAGAGCCCATTCTGCTTCAAGCAGCAGTAGCGACATTACTTGATTGCACTGGATTTCAGCACCTTTAATCTTGGTGATGGCATCAGTGGTAGCATCTGGGTGAAGTAGCTGTTGTGTAAAGGTGTGGGAAATGAGAATAGCAGTCACCCTTTACCCTTCACAGCTCAAAGCACCTTACACACCTCTGTGAACTCAGTCTCCACAGCTCCTTGGGCTCAGGATCATTAGTTCCATATAGAGTAGGAAAGGGAGGTGAAGGGTCATGTAGTGAGCCAGTGTCAGAGCCAAGGATGGAAGGAGGGAAGCCTGGCTCCTGCAGTCTAGACTTGCAGAGGTGCAGGTGTAAGAACCGAATTGCTAAACACACGGGGATGTTAAGAAGTACAAACAGTGGAGGATGCTTACAGTGAACTCAGGGAAACTGTTTACAGTGAAGTAGGGCAAACTTCTCGCCTCATTTCATTGGGCTGCAGCAGGCAGATCACAGTGAAGTCTCCATTGCGGAGAGAGAGAAGCTGTTCTGGCAATAAAGGGATTTCCCCTATGCCTGCTTCTTTGATCTTCTGGACTTTTCCATATCTCCAGTTCTCTTCCTTAAAGCCCAGGACCTAGAAGAAGGGCCTCACTTCCATGGTAGCTCCTGCAAGCAGCAAAAGCAGATTTTTTTGTTGTGGGCAATAGCTTTGGAGTTGTTGGTCTTTCACAGAGTAAATTTGCAGTCCAGGGAGTGGATGCCCTGTGTGCATGTATGCACAGTTTGTAGCAGGGTTACTGTGACCCTGTAAATCACTGCAGTACTTAAATACTGCATAGTTTTAGGAGGAGGGTAATGCATGGACTAAGGTTCTATTGAACTCAGTTTCTGGGATAAAGGGTTTGCCTGTAGTACTTCTCATGCCCTGGATAGGTAACTGCAAAGAGCATCACTTGGGGCTAGCTGTGGGGCAGACCGAAAGCTAGACAGTAGGTGGTGGCTGCCTTCTGAGCAGAACAAACCAGGGAAAGCACCGGCTGGCAGGTGAAACTCAGGGGGCTGCTTTCTATTCCCAAAGTCCCTCATGGCTTGGGGCCCATCTCTCCAGGACTGATGCCCCACCCCAATCTGGCACTACAAGACATTTAATTATTTAGTTGATTGCTTTTCTCTGCTTGCAAGTTACCTTTAAACAAGGCCTGATTTCTACAAATGTGCTCATCATTCCCCATTAAGCAGGGAACCTCTCAGATGCCCTGAGATTGGGATGGACCTGTGCTCTGCTGCCCTTCAGCATTACAGGAGCTCTCCTGCTGCATCATAAAGCAGACTCAGGACTGCTTAATCGGGCTGTGTCCCCAGATCCATGAGGGGGAAGCTGGGGAATAGTTCATTGATGGCATCTTCTGCATTGTGAAACCTCCCGCAGACAGAGGAGCTCTCAGCAGTCAGTGGGGCAGGAGTCCCTGGCTGTGAGACACCACTGGAACTGCTCTGCTGGGGAGCCCTAGAGCTCCTGTGATGCTGGGGCACTGAGCCAGTGAATAGAGCATAGAGGGAACTCCTGTAATTCTGCAGAGCAGGGGTGAGCTAGGGAGCAGAGTCTAGGGGGAACTGGGAGATCTTATAATGCTGCAGGGCAGGGCCAAACTGGGAAATAGGGCATGGGGTAGGGACAGAAGAGAGAGCCAGGGAGCTCTTGTGACTGCACTATAGGGCTGAGCTGAGAGGACTCAACCCAGCTCTGAACAGGCATTCCTGCTAGGTCCTCCCTTCCTTCTTTCCTGTTTTCCTCCTTCTCCCTTCCTGCTTCATTCTTTCACTCTCTGCCTCCTGAGGCCAGCAGATCTGACACTCATGCGATTCAGAGAAGAGCTGGGATTTGCTTCTGTCAGCTCTGAAGCTCCCAGCTCCATCACACACAGAGACAACCCCAGCTTTTTGTGCTGAGGCTGTTGCCTGGAGACTAGTTCTGCCCAAGAGACTCATCCCTGGCTCTAGAATCCAGCTAGCTCCTCACTGCACCTGTGAGTTCAGTAGTCTTACTCCACTAGCAGCAACAGAAACACACATGAAGGGTTTTATCCAGCCTCTCTTTTCCTCACTGGGCACCCAGCTGCATTTCTCTCTGATGTTCTACACGCAGTGCTCTGTGTTCCACTCAAAGGCAACTCCTAGGTTGGGAATCTCACTGCAGCAAAGTGGGGGGGGGGAACTGTGTTTTGAGTTTATGCCAGGTCCCAGGCCACTCGGGCAAAACACCCATTGGCAGCAGCAGGACCAGAACTTGGTCTTCTAGGGGCAGGTTTTGGCAAGAAGGATCAGAGTTGGGTTCTAGGCCCTGATTGGGGGCCAGGGATTGTGGTTATAGCCCAGGAGGTCTAGATTGTACTGCCGGCACTCACTGTGCGAGTCTGGGAAAATTCCCTCTATACCTCGGTTTCCCCTCTCTACTGTGGGGACATGGGTTGGGATTCTGAGGTTCAGTTAGTGTCTATAAAAGCACTTTGGGATCCTTGGATGAAAGGGGCCAAAGGGTTTTATCGAACAGCAGAGCTGATAGTATATTTGTACTCCCTCATTCATTCACTGTGAACCAGGAGAGTGGGAGCACCATAGGATAAAAAGCACAGGCACGGGTTCCACTCAGCCAGGGTGACCCCCACAAGTCCTACGGTCAGTGAGCTCCGCTAGGTGCACATGGAGCTGTTCAGTTTAAGAGCAATGACTGTTGAGGGCCCACCTTTCAGGTTTGGTAAATGGTGGGAGATGCATTACCTGTGCACTGTCCAGAGTGCAGCCACTCTGCCTCAGTTTCCCCCGACAGAATTTCCAGTCAGGTCTGATGGCTGACATAGCTCAGCCTCTGACCACGCCACCGCAAAAGTGCAATCCCAGAGTGCAAAGTTACAGTCCAGGTAACGGAATCTTTGTACCAGCTGGGCCTCGTTCTCAGTAACTACAATTCTATTTGTTCATACTGCAACCCACTTCACTGGGGGTGAGGGGCACCCCCGCCATGACCAGGCTTAACAACCATCAGCAGGACCCAGGTATATTGTAATAGTCCCCTTTCAGGGTCTGCTTTCCCAGCAGGGAAGCTCTGACAAGCCACACTCACACTCAGTACCTCACTCCAGCTACTCTCTTTCCCCACATGAGAGCTGTTGGTCTGTTCTCCTATCCAGGCATCCCACAACTGAGCAAGCTCTCCTCTTTTGAGCCCCTTCCTTCAGGCCTGACATCCCTACAGGAGTATCAGGTGGGGCTGAGGGAGCTTCCAGCAGCTTATTTCACCCTTTCCAGGTCTGTGTGAGCTTGTAAGCCCCTTTACAGGTTTACAGAAGCATCTAAATGCAAACAGCTGCTTCTAGATAAACTTTTCAGAAACCCCAACAAATAACAGCAGCATCAGTGGGTGAGTGTGTTGATACCACTGCCCATCATGCAGACCAGACCACTATTTCCTTGTACAGCCCTCACCACTAGAGGAGCACTTCCTTCTGGGTGTGATGAGGATTAGCCTGAGGCTGACCCCCTTGTCTATGTCTGCATACCTGCACTCTGCCTCTGTTCCTGCCTACAGCTCAGCATCTTCTTAACTCAGCCATCCAGCTGGGTCATCATCTGTGTTTCCTTCTCTAGGGCAGTGGTTCTCAACATTACAGTGTCACCACATAGTGGAAATGGCTGAATTTGGCCTGGGTGGGTGGGGCTGGTGTGTCCTGTAGTGTTGTGATACGACACCAAGTGTGTCAC
The DNA here is from genome assembly GCA_007922175.1 of Pelusios castaneus. Classification (NCBI taxonomy): domain Eukaryota; kingdom Metazoa; phylum Chordata; order Testudines; family Pelomedusidae; genus Pelusios; species Pelusios castaneus. Next base: position 1,250,497 of record ML685964.1, read on the forward strand.
AACCTGCAAAAGGTTGAGAACCACTGCTCTAGGAGAAGGACTCTTCGGCCATTTCCCAGTGGTAAGTGGGGGAGGGGAACTCAGGCCCACCCACTCCTCTGAGCCCCATCCCAGGGACCCTGTAAATAGCATTCTCCTGCTGCTCTTCTGTAATCTCTCTGTGCTGCCCTTTTCCTGAGCCAATTTACCCAGGGCCCAGCACATTCTTCATCTGTATCTCAGGGACTCAGCTGCTTAGTCCCAAGAGCCAGCTACTGCTCTGTTCATGGTGCTAACCAGCTTCTCAGCCCTCCAGGAACACACTCATTTCCTGGGTTCTCAGCAGCAACTGACCTACTTGGCCCTGTGCCCGGCTGCACCTCCTTTTTATATGGACCTGTTGGGTCCTGACTGGCTGCTCCTCACAGCCCCTTCCTTATTGGCTGCTTTCTGTGTAGCATCCCTAGAATTCTGTTAACCCCTTCTCTGCCCAGTGTGGGTCCAATTCCTCATCACCCTGCCCCATCTATCTGTCTGTATCCATCTTCTGTCCCTTGTCTGATACATAGATCATAAGCTCTTTGGAGCAGAGATCATCATTTTGTTCTGTGTTCGTACAGCACTTAGGACAATGGGGTCCTGGTCCATGACTGAGGTTCCTGGGTCCTATAGAAATAATAATGGAGGAGATTTATCTAGAAGCGGCTGCTTGTCTCATGTTAGTGCAGAAGAATGAGGAAGTGAAACCAACCAGCCTAGATTCAGGGACACAAGCCAAGAGAAGCATAAATAGTGAACAGACAGCATCAGTGCAGCCAATCACTGCAACGTTAAAGTTCCTGTCCATTCCAGTAGCCTCAAGTGCTATCAGTAAAGCAGGGAAGGAATTGAAACAAATATTTGATTATTATTTTGACTCTGTTGCAGTGAATAATATATTAGATGCTTGTCACATTCTTCACCCCAAAGCACGTCTTGGATTGGGCACATGAAGGGACTGCTCCCTTTTGTGGTGAAATGCAACCACCTCTGTGGAAGGGGATGTGTGTGCCACAGCCATACTCAACCAACACCTTATTTTATAGGAGAGAAAGTGAGTAATAACAACACATTAACTTTACCGGTCTGTATATCATCCAGTCTTCAAGGTACCAGGGTTAGGGCACCATTAGAGATGTTGAGAGGGAGACAACAGGAGCAGAAAGGGGATATTTTTGACCAATGGCACTGAGGCAAACTGTGACTCTTAGGAAAAGTGTGGTGGGATCTTTACCATCCCTGAAGGTCATTCAGGGTCATGTCTGTAGGGGACTCATCCAAATATACAGCTATTTATATAGCCTGTCAACTGCAGGAGATCAACTTCCCTTGCATGGAAAAACAATCCCATAGAATTGCTGCACCCATTCAGCCCCATGGTCCACCTGACCCAGTATCCTGTCTGTGACCGTAACTAATATAAGTTGCTTCCGAGGAAGGTGCAAGAAACGCAGTGATCTGTTATGAAATTACCTGCCCCCGGGTGAAGCCTCCTCCTATCTCTATCAGTTAGAAGCTAACGCATGCCCTAAAGCAAGAGGGTTTCTCTCATTTATTTTTATTTCCTCGCTCATGTAACCCTGGTTGTTTTTCATTATTCTCGTAAATGTCTCAGTCTGCTATGCTCTTGGCTTGAATGTTACGTCTTGTGGCAATGAGTTCCAGAGGTTGATTTTGCTTTGGGTATAGAATCTGAGGCTATGTCTACACTATGGAGTCTATGACAGCAGGGCCCCTAGTGTGTAGACAACATAAACTGTCAGAAGAAGTTTTTCCTGTCAGTGTGTGAACTGCACCTCCCTGCATGACATTGTCTTTGCTGGCTGAATCATTTTTCTGTCAGCATAGCTGCTTCCACACTGTCTTTTTTCCCCCCCACACCTCTGACTGCTATGGCTATGTTGGCATAAGTTTTAAGCATTCACTCCTGCGTGGCCTAAATCTCACAGATGAGGAAGAGAGCCATTCACACATTGTAATAATATTGAATAATGCATCAAAGTGTCTCTGTTTGCCTAAGCTAGAGGAGAATAACAAATCTAACCCCCCTCCCCACCGATGACTGCTTTGCTAGCAGCTCAAAGCTGGTATCCCACAGTGTGGCCCCTCTAGTGATGTCTTCTTGCACACTTCTGAGTTACTTGCGGTGCATAGATTCACACCCGGCTTGCTGAGCAGTAACTCACCTTATAAACAAACCCTAGGTAGGGTCAGGATGCCCTCTTCCTGAGTCAGCACCAAACTACTGGTAGCATAGCATTAAGGTGTGCTGTGATTCAGGTGCTGTGTGTTAGATGAGACCGATATCCTACCCGCTCCTTTTCTTTAAGGAACCCAGAGCAATTTCTCAGGAAGAGTTTTCACCCTAGGGTCATAGCCAAATTCCACAGCGCTTCAAGCAGCTGCAGGTCACTGGTGCAGGGATGGGGAGAAACTTGCACACTAGTGGTTCCTCTTTCAGTGCTAGGAGTATTGGGGAGCTTGCGTGCGAGAGGTCGCTGTCACAGTGCTGGGGGAGCTTGCACGCTAAAGGTCACTTGTAGTGCTGCAGGGTGGGGAACTTGCATGCTTGAACATACTTTCCCTTGTAGTGCAATTTGTGTCAGGCACCCAGGAACGGGGGGGAAGTTAGAGACCACTGTAGCTCCCCTACTCAAGGGCCTTTCCTGAACATACCTGCCAACAGCTGCCCCAGGAGTGGAATTGCTGCCCAGGGGAACACCTGCTGATTTACACTTAATGGCGGGCAATGAGGAGCAGGGCAAGCAGCCACTTAGCCTCTAGCTGGAAACAGCAGCAACGGTGAATCATGGCAGAGGCTGGCAGGCAAGACAGGGTATTACCCTTGCCAGTCAGAGGTGGGATTGCCCTTCCCTTGGTGTCCTGGAAGTCATGGCATTGGCTTCAAGTGACAGAGGGAAGGGGGAGGGACCCTGGCTACTCTTCTCTTTGATGCTAGTTTCTGAAGCAGTCAGTCTGCATGGGAGGGCCATATTGCTATATGTTCCAGGCAGGGACAGCATGTCCTGTTCGCGTCTGGGAGAGGGGGCACGTGGGAACCTGGAAGGGCAGGAAGTGGGCACCGACTCCCTGTGTGGTAGCCGGAGGCTGTGCACAATATGGGGACTAGGCACCAGGCACAAGGAGCATCAAACTGGGACAAGGCACAGACCTCTGGCCCCTCTCACCTGCCAGCTGAGAGGATGATTCCTGAGGAGTTGCCTCTGAATGGGATCTGTTCCTCTGAGGACAGCTAATCAGCACTCTCTTCAGCAAGCTGGGTTTCCCTTTTCTGCTGCTGGCTATTAATTTCTCCCCTCTGCTTTCTCCCCTCTTACCTGGTCCCCCGGCACATGGAGCAGCAGCGGCCAGTGAAGCAGTCCCTCAGTAAGTCCCTCTGCCGAGAATCCCACTGGAAATGCCTCCTCCTCTCCCTTCTCATGTACAGCTGCATGGGAGCCATGACCTGGTGCCATGTGACCAAGGTCACCCGGCTGACCTTCGACAGTGCCTACAAGGGCAAGTCCATGATGTACCATGACAGCCCCTGCTCCAACGGCTATGTTTACATCCCCCTGGCCTTCCTGGTGATGCTCTACGTGGTCTACCTGGTGGAGTGCTGGCATTGCTACACCCGCAACGAGCTCCAGTACAAGGTGGACGTGGAGAGCGTGCACGAGCGCGTGCAGAGGATGCAGCAGGCCACCCCGTGCATTTGGTGGAAAGCCATCAGCTACCACTATGTCCGGAGGACCCGCCAGGTCACCCGCTATCGCAATGGGGATGCCTACACCACCACCCAGGTGTATCACGAGCGGGTCAACACCCATGTGGCAGAGGCCGAGTTTGACTACTCCAACTGTGGGGTCAAGGACATCTCCAAGGACCTGATGGACCTGGAGAGCTACCCCGCCACTCGGCTCCGCTTCACCAAATGCTTCAGCTTCGCCAATGTGGAGTCTGAGAACTCCTACCTGACCCAGCGTGCCCGCTTCTTCACCGAGAACGAGGGGCTGGATGACTACATGGAGGCCAGGGAGGGGATGCACCTCAAGAACGTGGACTTCAAGGAATACATGGTGGCCTTTTCAGACCCAGATAACCTGCCTTGGTATGTGTCCCACTACGTCTTCTGGGTGGCTGCCCTCATGACCCTGTCCTGGCCCCTGCGAGTGCTGACTGAGTACCGCACCTCCTATGTCCATTACCATGTGGAGAAGCTCTTTGGGTTTGACTACGTGGCAGTAACACCAGCTGAGGAGCACCCATTCTGCAGGAGGATGCCCCGTGTCAACACGGTGGACAGCACTGAGCTCGAGTGGCATATCCGGTCCAACCAGCAGCTAGTGCCCAGCTACTCAGAGGCTGTCCTGATGGACTTGGTGGGGCTCTCCAGCTGCACCAGCTACTCTGCCTGCAGGTATGGGGGCTACCGGCAGAACTGCGAACGGTGCCACCGGACTATAAGCAGCTCCTCCATCTTCTCCCGCAGTGCCCTGAGTATCTGCAACGGCAGCCCCAGGATCCCCTTCAGCAGCAGCCGTTTCTCGCTGGGCCGCCTCTATGGCTCCCGACGCAGCTGCCTCTGGCGGAGCCGGAGCGGGAGCCTGAATGAGCAGAGCTGCCCGACTGAGCAAACCCGCCTCTCCAGCCAGGTCACTGTGGAGGAGGAGGACCCTCCTGCTTACCAGGATGCCCTCTGCTTTCCCGTCCTCATTGTGCATCGCAACGAGGGCTGCCTCAGCCACGACCACCGCCACCTCCATCGGAATGGGTCCTGCATGGAGACCTCCCTGTGAGTGGAGGGTTCATCACCATGCATCCGGCCACAGGACTTGGGAAGTGAGGGGACAGCCAGAAAAACGCCCTGGTGGCCCACTCTGCACATGGGATGGAGAGGGTGTTGCCTTTTGATATCCAAAGGAAGGCTCAGCACCTGCTGCGTTTTGTCCCAGCCCCAATGCTGGCTTTGACATCGTGGAGAAGGAGGGATGATGGCAGGGTGGGCAAGCAACTGTGCCATCTGTGGCAACGGCACAAAATGGCCACATGAAAAAAGGGAAGAAAAGAAAGCCAGGGCTGCCTCCAAAGGCCCTGAATGGCTGGAATACTGCTAAATGACAAACACCCCGTACCACCCTCCTGCACCTGGGACTTGAACCCCACCCCACTCCCAGAGCTGCAGACTTACTTTCCACCAGAAGGGTCCCGCACAGGGCCAAGAGGAGCAAGGAGTAGTAGTATGTTCCCTTTGGGAGTGGCAACTAATTCCTTGCGCGCCAAAGATCCTGGGGCATATAGAGTGGAATGGAAATTTAGAAGAAATGTTCAGAGCCACAAGGCCAACTTTCCCCCCTTTTTTTGAGACTGTGCTCCGACTGTTACGCTGTTCTCCACTGCTGGGAAGGACATCACCACCAGAGGCTCCCAGGGATGGCTCCTTAAAAAGCCTCAGCACTCCAAGGCCAAGAATCAGCATCCCTTAGGTAAAGCTTAAAGCATTCCAAATACTTTTTCCATTTGGGGTTGCAAACAGCAGGCAGCAACAGGGAATATACTGAGGAAAGCCCAGAGCCAGCAGAGTGTGGTCACAGCAGGAAGCCAGTAGGTCTGGCAGGAGAAAGCCCAGCCTGCAAAGCAAACCCAGGAGGCCATTGTGTGCTGGTGGCCTCCTGGAAGCCGGATGCCTCATGGGGAAGGGGGTTGAGCTGGGCAGCTGGGGACCCCCAGGCCTTGAAGCGAGTGAAGTCTTGTCATAATTAATTCAGCCAAGCCAGGAGTCTGGCATCAGGGAGGCTCTGTTAGGTTCAGCTGCAGTTTACCTATGAATAATAGAAGAGCAGGTTGGCATGTCTTGGGGGAGAGTAAATGTTACATGAAGTCAGGGTGGCCACTGGCTACAGTCACTGTGTGAAGGGAAGCAGGGTTTGGCCCAGAGCTTGGAGAGCAAGGAGGGGCTGGAGATGGGAGAGGGCTGGTGCTGTAAAGAGACCTGAAGTTTCTGCTGTCCACGTGTGTGACGGGAAGGGCTACTAACAGCATAACCCCTGTGTGGTTACAAGAGGGTTCCTCTCAGCATAAGCCTCTGCTCCTTTCTGAAGGGTTTCCACTGGGGACTACACTACCCTGCCCAGCAATCTCTTGAGGGTGCCTCACTCGTAGTACAGACCAAATGTGCAGAATCGTCTGACTGGCTGAAAGGAAACAATCACATTTAAAAGACCCCACAAAGGCCCTGCTCCCAGGTCATGTACAGCATCTGCCTACAGGTTTACAGGAGGTAAAAGAACGGTCAGGTCTCTGGGAAAAGTCAAACACAGGCATGAGTGAAGCTCCCTGCTCTGCTCTAGGTGCTGGGAGGAGAAAGAGCCCTGGTCTCCGGTGCCTGCAGGGAAAAATAAAAGGAAGTCACCTTTCAGGTCCCAATCTTGCGATTGGCTCTATGGGGGTGGCCCCTACCATCAGTGTAGGGTTCCACTAGGCAGAGAGGGTCCATCTGTGCAATTCAATAGTAGGATGGGGTCTACCTGTCTCATTTTCTTTAAACTTCTCCCAATAACTAGGGCAGGGGAGTGGGCTGTGGGTGAGGCCATTCGGGAGCCAAGCTTATAAACTTCTGCTCCTGCAAATGAGTCTTATCTGGACTCAAGCAGTCCCTTAAAGTCAGTGGTTCTATTCACACAGGTCAGGGGGCAAGATCAGGTCCTTGGAGAACAGCCGCAAAGATCACGAGGCATTTCTTTCACACTAAACTGCAGAGGCTGGTTAGAAATGAGGGGGTCCTTTTGGAAAGTGCTAAAGGAAACCCCTGAGGGGCCTAGCTGGCTGCTGCCTTTGTTTCGCCATCAGTCACCCTGGGGTCTGCATGCCACCATTTTTGTGACCCTGGAGTGGACTGACACTGACCACTGTTGCTGCCCTTCACCGCATCATGTGTGCATAGCTTGAGGGATCCGAGTCTCAGCACACTCCCACTCCTGCACACCCTTCCTCATGTGAGGAGTCTTTATTCACCAGAGGCAGGGTTTGCAGGATTGGGCTCATGTATACTGGGGTGGGGGGAAGGAAGAAGGAAAAGTAATCAGGGTGAACTGTATTTTTTACAGAGAGTCTGCTAGGAGGTGAGAAAGGGTGGTGAAATAATTTCCTTCTCCACTAGAACATCCCTGCACCTCTTGGCCTCATTATAGTCTCACTGGTTTCCTTAAGGCCCCTTTTCCATTCGGCCAGCTGTTCTCTGCCTCTTGAATAGCCATGTTTTTGACGTGGCCAGTGATCTCCTTAGTCCCTGCTGTCCATCAGTCCCGGTGCATTCCCACCACTCACCATGGCAGAGAACGGCATGGAGCAACTCCTACCATGGGCCAGCAGCAGGCTTTGAACCCAAGAAGCAGCAAAGACCTTCACTGCTTGAGGTAAAGGACTAATTCCACTAGCTGGCAGCAGCAGCAGGAGATGCCTCTCCTTCTGCAGGTCAGCCACAGAAAGGGGACGCATAACATGCCCTGAACCATGTGCTTTGTTGCAGTTGTTTCAGCCAGACCTCCCCCAGGTCCCTTTCTGCATGTTAAGCTGCTGTACGGTTTCACCAACTAGCTCCCTGGCTGCCTGAGCTGTACCACTCCCTGCATCTCTCACCCCTCTCCTCAGTAATGCTGCTGTTTTGGTCACTTTTCAAAATCTAACCTAAGGTCAGGGAACTTCTCTAATAAGGGTTAATACTTCATTAACCTCTGCCCTCATTGCCAAAGTAAAGATCTTGCCCCATGTTACTAACAGGCCCTGAGACGGTTGGATCTGAAAGAGTTTTAAACATTTCATCAACTTGTCCCATGACTGATGAAGTTTGTTCTGTTCTGCTCTGTACTCAATGTAATTAGGCTGGTCGGTTTCACCTGCATTTTCTAGTCAGGTTCACTTATGGGTTCTCAGGCAATGGATTCAAACCCAAGATTGTTGGAACTAAAACTGTTTAAAAGACAGAATCAGAATCCTGTTCCCATTCTGCCTTGTCAAACGCCCAGCCACCCAGTCCAAAACCTGCATTTTGGGCTTACAGTGCAGCGTCCCTGTAAGAGCTGGTAAGTATAAATAACCAGGCCTTTGGATAGCCTCCTGCTCCTCTGTGTCTGTTATTTGCATGCTGTACAATGCTTCTTTCAAACCCAGAAGAGGTGGGACTGACTACAGATGCACTAGCTCCCGAGGAGTTGCACCTCTTATACCAACTGAATTTGGCTCCTGGTACTTCATTCTCTTGTCAGGGTCCCATGCAGTCCCTGGTCATGTCGATAGAAGAGCTCCTAGTGACGTTAATGGAAGATGGAGTGTGCCCTTATGCCTTGGGAATGAGGAGTATCTCCCCTGGTCAGTGGAGTTAAAATGGGGTTGAGACTGGTGCAGAGGAGAGGGCTCAGGCCCTCGTGTCCTTCCCCAGCTGTTCCGTTTTAAAGCTCATGGCTTAGATTAGGCCAAACTTGCCACTTCTGCCTTCAGCTGCCTTAGATTCCTGCATTAACATAGGGGTTGGCAGGTCTTTGCCCTCCTGGGAATGGGGGACCCACAGAAGAGGGGCAGGTTAGAAAAGTTTACTTGCCCACCTCCTTTATCATCAGCAGAAAACTCTGCTGCCAAATACTCTGCTGAGTCCTGTTGTCATTCAGACTCAGTTCCCGCACGTTCAGGTTCTGTCTTGGTCCTCAGATCGCTCCATTTTCACTCCCACCACCTCAAAATCTCCTGGTGGAGTCTATTCTTCCAAACAGCAAGACAACGCTTCCTCTAGATGCTGTAGAGGGTCTCTGCAGAGTGACGGGAGCCACCCACTCCCCCAGCACCTGGGGTGGAATAAAATCCCCTGCCCCCGTCACACTCCCACCTGACTTTATGTCTCAAGAACAGCTTCCTCTTGAGCCCCACTAGGCCCACTAACGCTGCCAGGGGAGATTTTGTGCCTCTCACCAGAATTCTCCCCCACCAGAGCCCAGCCAAGGTTGCTTATAGCCCTACCCAGCTCTCAGCCCTCCTATGCCTCTAGGGACAGAGGTGTTGCCTCTACAATGTCCCAAGTCCCTGCCAGCCCCAGGGAGAGAGAAAGCAGGTTGTGTAAGCAAACCCAGTGCTCCCATGTAGCAGCATCTGAACTAGACACACTAAAGCCATCGCTGACTTGGGGTCACCTTTAAGAGCAACTTGCCATCTCAAAGGGCCGCCCCAGCTTCTCCTTTGGCAACAGGGAGAAAAGATACCCCCTGAAATCTGACCTCCCACTATCTCCCTCCGGCTCATCAATCCCCCCTTGGAGAGGAAGGCACTTAAGAGCCCTATTTCCCCAGTGAATCTGAGGGCTAGTGCTGAGCCACCCTGCACCTAATGGGGTGGGCAGCAGACAGAGAACAAGCACTCTAGGATAGGTGGGAGCAGCTTTTGTGCCATAGAGAGTTAAACAGCTAGCATCCCCATCGGCTGAGAAAAGGGCAGACTCAGCTTGTGTATGAGCACACACAACCCAGCCTCGCACCAGTTCGGCTCTACAGCCCAGCTGCCTCCTCACTGCTCTCTTGGCATCAGCTCATTAATAAATCCCGCTGTCCTGTTGAGTCAAGAGTCTCCTCCCCATCAGCTAAGAGGTTCTCACCATGTAGCAGAGGAGTCCCCGGAGCTGTGGGGAGGAAATGCTGAGATCAGACAAGTCAGTGGCCAATTAGTCCCTTCAAAATCTAGCAGCTTCCCCAACCCGCTGCCTTTTTTCTACATGCTGGCCTACGGCCCAGAGCAGCACACAGGGACAGCGCTCCGGGTTATCTGCCCTCCACCCCTGCATCTTCCTGTGCCCTTGCTGAGATTCTGCAGAGCTGCTGATAAGGGAAACACAGCTGCAAGCCTAGGTACTGGTACTCAAAAGCCTGGGGCGCTACTGGGAACTGCTAGCCAGCACAAGTCTCTGGGGGCCAGACCAGAGCTGCCCCATATCTCATCTAACTTTACCACGAGGGTATCTGCATCTTGTCCATGTTCCCGCCCACACTCCCTCCCAGTCCTGAATTACAGTGGAGTCAGGCATGTGCCTTGCCTGGCAGTGTGAGCAGAGGCCAGGACAAGCCCTTCCAGCCCAAACATTCCCCTCCCTTGGGTAGGATGCACCAGGGTCATGGAGGGAGATTGGCTGCCAACTCTACCAGAGCTGTGGATCTGGAGATCAGACACAACTGGGGCTGAGGGGAGCAGGGACAAAGACAAAGTAGCCTAGGGTGAGGGTGATATATTCAGAGAGGATGGGGACTCACAGGGGTTGCCTTGCTCCTCCCGGCAGGGCATTTAGTCCAGCCAGGGACAGTTTCAGGCAAACAAACCATTCAGCTGGGGCCTTTGCTCAGGGGCCTGAGTGCAACCTTCTTACCTCCCCCCATATTCCTGTCCTAGTGAGAGAGTGGAGGAGAACAGCCGTATCCAGAACTGGGCCATGAGTTTGTGAAGGAGCGAGGGGGCTGGTGGATGTGCCTACCCTGTTACACGGGACCTACTGTGGGCCCAGCCAGGCCCGCGATGAAGGGGGATGTGACCGGGGCCTCCTGGGATACCTTCCTGGACGTGCAAAAATCA
>ML685964.1:1261126-1295248 GCA_007922175.1 Pelusios castaneus
AACTACAACTAAAGGTTTAATATAAGAAGAAAAGAAGCAAAATATGAGATGTTAAAGGGTCAAAGCGAATCACATACATACAAATGATTTAAAGTTCATGAAAAGCAGTTGCAGGCTTGTTCCTCTGGTAAACACCCAGCATTAGGGTGGGCCTCAATCCTTTGTTCAGTCTCAGAGGAATAGTTCCAGAGATGGTTGTTGGCTGTAGACTGAGGACTTGAAAGGCAAGATGGCGTTGGGGTTGCTGCCTTATATCACCTCTGGCCTTCTTCATGCTGTGTGCAGGTCTCTCCAATCAAACTGGAGCTGAGTCACATGTTTAAGTCCCAGTGGCTCAACAAGTTTTCTTCTTCGGCCCATTATACTGGGGAGCTTCCTTAATGGGCCATTAAGGAGACAATGGCTGGGTAGACATTCAGTCTGGGAAGTTTCCCCAGCCTTACACAAGTTAAAATATAACAATCATATTCCTAACTTCTAATATGAATACAAATCCTACACATAAACTATATAATCATTCCCCACAAATTATTACCTTTCTATTGACACCAAACATGGCATAGTTCCTATGGATTATAACAATTATAACATATTAATACAAAATAATATCACAAATGGTTCCTTAAATCCTGACAGCGTCACAGGGGAGATGGTTTGATTTTCCCAGGGATACAAAATATTCACACTGTCAACACAAAACAGCCATCTGTGGAGCAATAACCACTAGTTTTGCCCCCTCCCAGTGGTGTTGGGACCCCCCCACATGGCCACAGGCATAGCAGTATTGTCTGAATGGGCTTGTCATCCATTCTCCCTGCAGATGAGTCTGATCTCTGCTCCCTCTGTGCTGGTGCTGGTGATTCCTTTGGCAGTTCATTCGATTGCCCGTCTGCTCAGCTCATGATAGCACACTCCCTGGTATCTAACCAGAATTCTCTCTGCTGTCTCTTAATCCCCTTACTTCTCCTCCATTAACTAAGGAGAGTAATTGGCTCTGCTCCTCTCCCTGGCCTCCCTCTCTGTTTGATCAGACACCTTCCCTCTCTCCGCAGCCTTCTCTTATCTAGGCCCAAGGTGCCCACTTTCCTCCAGGATCTCATTACACAGACCGCTTCCTTGCTGAACTGTGTGATCTTTTCTTGTCCACGGATTACTTCCTTGTGTCTCAGCGATTAGCCCTGAATAAACCCAGCCCTGGAGAGGGGAAAGGAACCAAGCAAAGAGGGGCCATTGTCCGGTGAGCTAAGCCAGCTACTGCTCATGGCTGTTTTCTCTGCTCCACACAGCTCAGCAGATCTCTTCAGGGTGATTTTGCTCTGTCTGTGGTAGGTGGGTGCATGAAGCTGTTCTCCCTCTGTGACTGGAGAACAGAACAGCCCCATCCTCACAGGTCAGATCAGAAAACGTATCCCTGCATGAAGGCAGGAGCATATTGGAGGTAGGGTCCAAAGGGGGCCAGGGAGAGGTAAACTTTTTTTTATCCCTGTCCCATCCACTGCAGTCTCCCGTATATGGGGGTTTCTTCTCAGCATAGTTTAAGAGCAGGCTTTTACCGACATAGCACAATGCTTGAAGTGGAACTGGCCAGGCCCCTTCCCAGCACATGGAATAGTTAATTCATCCTTCTAGGAGGATCAAGTTAAACAATAATCTTGAACTACCTGGCATTTCCTGTTCCTGAGGCAAGGTTAGGCTTTGCTAATTAAAAGAGTTGTGTGTGTGAGTGAATGGGGTTCAGTCAACCCTAATCTGAATGGATGCATTGCCATCAACTTAGCCATATTTCAATGCATCAGTTTTGCATTTGAAATGTCCCCAACTGTGCTGAATTCCCAACTCTTTTGCTAGGGCAGCACAAGAAAATGAAACTGACCAGCCGAGAATCATTGCCTCAAATACAAAATGGCAAACAAAGCGCACTGATGAGGACAGCAGGTGAAATTTCAATGTCTATTCAGGGTTAACAATGGCAGGGGCTGTTGATAAGGCAGGGAGAGGAAATCCCTCTTTATAGCCAACTCCTAGTATTCAAAAATGAATCAGGCCACTAGAATGCAGTGACTGCCTTAAAAATTACAGGAGTTTAAAAAATAAACATGGGGTTCTTTTCATTTGCCTTTTGATCTCTGAGCTTCTAAGAGTCACATTTTCAAGCTCTTCTCCCCAACCACAAGGACTTAGAATTTCCTCTTTTCCTTCAACGAAAACTGAGACTCTCCCTGTATATCACGACTCCAAGAACCGGAGATGACTACACAATTTTTAAGATATGATTCTTATCCTGACACTCCAGGGCAGCGCAGACAGCCAGCAAATTTTCACTATTGAAAATGTAGAGGCTGCTGCTTTCTTGACTCTTTTTAAACTTCTTTGCAACTAATACTCAGAGTCCAGAGAAACAGCCCCTTTCTGCCCTTTGTTTACCAAATAGTTAGCTTTTCTCCTCTTTCCTCCTAGTTCCCACTAGGGCACAGGAGGTTTCACTCTATTGCCTGGAAAGCCAGGCGGGGGAAGAGCACTCACTGGAGACACTCTTTCAAAGAGGAGCAAGCTGGCTGAGACTGTCCATAAGAGTGGCCTTTACATGCAGGCTCACATTCTGCAACTGGCTGTACAAGTAGTGTGGTCCCTTGCTCTGGGCAGAGTCCCCTAGAAGTCTATCTGTGGGGATTAAACTCAAGGATTGGGCCATGATCTTTAAGGAAGTTGAAAAGGTGGATCAGCCACGTAGCACCTGATTTCAAGGGCAATAATGGTAAAATACCACCTCTCTGATTCAAATATTACCGCAGGGGTGAAATAACATCCATAGCCTTTTGTTCCAGCCATTCTGATTGCAACCCTGAACTGGTCATTTCTGTTTAATTATCACCCCAGTGATATTTCACAACTGAAGTATAAAACCAGGCAGTGTAGCTGGTACTGTCCTGCAGTATACAGTGAGAAGCGCAGTATGTATGATGGAGAGCTGAACTATTAGAGCACCAGCCAGAATTCATGTACCAAACCATGGGCATACAGGATAAATACTTTACAAAAATTAATCTTCATTGGAAAAAAATAAATTGTATAGCTATTTGGATCCATGCTATCCAGAAAATGGCATGTGAGTTAAATATCAGGCCAGTTGTATATTCCAACCCAACTGTGCATGTTAGCGTAGAGGTCACACAACCTGGATGTCTGTGGTATGTTGGGTCAGATATACAATGTGGAACATAGGATTTTTTCCCCTCTTCTCCCATGTGGGCATCACTAACTTCAATGGATATATGGGCATTTGGGAAAGAAGGGATGGAGTATATCCAAGATGCAGGGAGAAATTTACAGACTGTTCATCCTTGGTGTTGCTCTCTTGAAGCCAGTGGAGCTACACAAGAGTAAATATGGCCCATCTTCTCCATGGCTTCACCCACCCTTGAATCGAGACTAACTGATCTATTGCAATATTGCTTTTATGCATGGAATTACCACTGGGACCTTGCTGAACAAATCACTTCAGAATCTACCTGATCTTCAAGCAATGGGCTTATCAGAGCCAGATACCCTTGTGGCCAACCTGTTGACAGGAGGTTCTGCTTTCGTCCCTCCATTGTGGAACTTAGAGCTACTCTTTGAAGTGAATGTTATGTCCAAGGATTTTATCTTGTCAGCACCATCAAAACAAACCAATTGACCACTGCCACACAGGGCCAGAAGCCTTCTCTCAAACATCAGCTCTTTTCCAGCCAGGGCATGGCATTTTCCACAGCCTTCTGGCCTACAAGTGGAAAGACATTCCAAGGTCTAAACTAATCTTGGAAGAAACACAGCCTCATGTACTTCCCCTTCTTATTCTCTTCATGCCTTGTCCGTTTTGGGGGCAGTGTCTTTATGAAGTCCAAGGAGATCTTCTTCCTGCAATCCACAGACAGTCTCTACCAGCAGGTACATCATCCACCTATGCAACTCTTTCAGAAACTACTGAGGCTTCAGAAGTTCATACCAACGTGCAGTGAGTGCTTCTGGCTCCAGCGACAAGGACAAGTTAGTGATGTTTTTGTTTTTTTAAAACTTTTAATGGGGAAAATGAAACTTCACAGGCCCTTCCTGAAACATCACCAGTTCTTGGAACTTTGGAGATTTTGTGGATCACCCACTGTGATTAAACGTTCGTGGACTTTGAGCAAAATAATTAACGCACGGATACATACACAAGGATCTTTCACTCTCCATTGGTGCAAGCTGCTTCTACAGTCTTAGCTATTCACTTAGTGAAACACAACATAGCTACAATGTGTCAAAATGATTTAGTATTTGTATCAGTCACATGATTCTAGTGTCCCTTAGCTGCACTGTCAGGGCCATGGAATGAGTTCTGACTCTGGATGGCAGCCCTTGAAGCAATCAGGATGAAAAGGATTCAAAACACAGGCCCTAAGAATACAAACTAGGTTCCAGAAGGAGGAGCAGATGCATGAGATCAGGTGACAAGCAAAAGTATTCTTCCTGTTCAAGTTAGTGATACATTTTTGGATCAGTTTTCTGGCAAACAGTTGGCCTTAAGTGATGAGATAGGAGGTGAAGGTGGGAGAATAGATTCTGAGAGAAACACGGTGGGCGAGATATCTTTTATTGGATCAACTTCTGTTGGGGAAAGAGACAAGCTTTCCAGAAGAGCTCTGTGGATACCTCAAAAGTGTGTGTCTTCTCACCCCTATGGAGCTCAAGGCCACGTCTCTTTCCCTAACAGAAAAGTGGTCCAATAAAAGATATAACCTCACTTACCTTGTCTCTCTCATAGCCTGGGACCGACAGTTCAACAGTGCTGCAAACTGATGGATTCTATCATTTGGTGTCGCTTCACTCAATACGCTGCAGTGCTGGTTGAAAAAGAACAAGAAAATGTGTTACGGGAATTTCGCAAAAGCTATTGCTTGGTTTTCAAAACAGCTAGAAAAAAAAATCCTGAACAATTTTTGGTGAGGGTTTGGTATTGGGGTTGAAAATTGAATCAACTCATCAAAAATTCAAACTCCTCACAGTTTGAAAAGTTTCAGCCAGCTCTACTAAGCAGACATGCCCCTGGGAAAAGGGAACAAACAACAAGGAAACCAGGAAAATGGAGAAGGAGAAAGTTGCTGCATTTGTAGCTTTCCTGATGTGTGGGGCAATCCGGAATAGATGCAGAGGTCTGAAATGGGGCACGTTCACAGCTAGTGCAATGAAGTCCTGCACAGATGTTTTTAAAGCTGTGGTTTTAGCTCTGGGTAACCCATTTCTTCCTGCATTACGGCAGTTCCCGGAGGGACGCCCTGCTGCCTGTATCTTGGGAAGGGGAATAGCTGGTGTCTGCTCTTGTTTGTGGAGTTCCATATTTGCTGCTGGCAGTGTGCAGGGATGGTGCCTCTAAGCGTGCCTTGAGATGTGTTTTAGAGCGCTCTAGTCCCCCTCGCTGGCTGGAATTGCAGAGCCCTTGAGTCCTTTCCCCAGTGTGATGCCAGGCACAAAACTCCATCCAGCACCACCTCACCCCCCGTTGTTCCACTCCTGCTTTAGGGAGCGTCATGGAGAAAGAGTCCAAAAAGATCATGACAGCAGAGTGCAAACAGCCCTGCCAGCCTGGTTTCCCTGACCGCCAGCACACCGAACTGGCGAGATACCTGCTTTCCCTGAGCAGAAAGATCAGCTAAACAATGCAGCGGAGACCCAAGCACATTGCTGTCTGCAAGAGGGACCACATGGCACAGCCATCTCCGTGATCTCACAGATCTTGTACACAGCGACGTATATCGCCAGGGCCCTTTATAAATGCAGGACCTAGGCTTGCTCCTGCTGAAGCTGGAGGGGGCTTTGCCATTGCATTCGGGAGGTGCAGTGTCCAACTCTGAGAGGAAGCTCGCTGTCCAGAGGCATTTCCAGTTTAGAGGCTGGACTGAGATCAGGGAAAACCTGCCTGGGCAGGGCCAGAACACAGTGAGAACTCAGCAGGGCTCATTTTTATGTGGGAGTGCTGAGCGTGCTTATAGACCCGTAGCTTCGCATCCATGGGCCTCAGGGAAGCGGTGGCTTTTTGTGGGGGAGGAGGAGGCTGGCTGAAGAGGACAGGCTCCTGAGGTGCGGGGGTAGAGAGGCTATCACAGGACAGAAGATGGCATGGGGGGAGGCAGGGGTGGAAGATGGAGTCAAAGGGAGCAGCGAGGCAGAGCAAAGGGGCATGGAGTGAAAAGGACATTTAAGGGGCGAGCGCATGTTGGTGAGCATCTGGCAGCGCTTTCTTTCAGTGACCTGGCTCGTGTGACTAAAGCTTTTCGTTCTCCACTTCGGCTCAACAGCATCTCTGCACGATCTCACACCTCCCCTGCCCGCTACAGCTCTCCCCGCATCAGGCACAAGTGAGGTGAGTTTAGAAGGTTTCATTCTTACTCCACTGTGGTGGACAAACACCCAGTTTTGCGGATGCCCCAGGGAAGAACTGCAGACAGCACACAGATCAAGAGTGAGATGCATCAGCAGAGCTGCCTGTTGGCTGAACTGGAGAGAGAGTGAGAGGTGGGGGCGGGAGATGGCTGTGGGAGTGAGGGCACGGGTGAGGCGGGAGGTCAGGACTGAGGCGCTTCGGCCGGATGATGAAGGCAGAGGGCTGGACTTGGGTGGGGAGGGAGGTTTGTAGCTGTGGACTAGGGACAATTAGCAGAGCTGCATCGAGAGCCCAGGTATGGAGTCGAAGGAGGAACTGCGTGATTGAGCGCTGGGAGAGGGGAGTCTTGGCAGCACCCTGGATGGGTCAGGCCAGCACTATGTGTCCCTCATTTTGTGAGCATTTTGCTAATTCATTTTTAACAAAACCCTAAAAGAAGGTCTCAGGCTTCGCTGAGACCGGACACATGAGGCTCTGCCCAATCCCTCTGAGCCTCTCAGCTGCCACGGAAACGAAGGCTGTGGTCTTCTGTCTCAGGGTGACACACAAACCCACCAGCCTCCTCTACCTGCCATTCTCCAGTCCCTCTCTGGCTGGCTGAGTGCTCAAAAGGCAGACTGGGCAGCAGCAGAAATGCATCCCCCCCACCCTGGGGGCGAGTAGAGGAAGCTCAGTGCAAACATAATGCAGGCCAGATGGAGAGGCTGAACAGAGTAAGGAGCTCTGTGTGTTCTGGCCCTCCCCTTTGCCAGCTAGTGCTGGAAATTAACCAGCCCATTTCATGAGATGTGGCAGGCCTGACACCTTAAGAAATGACCCCACTGTTGCTCATAGCAGAGAGCTATGAGATTTTGGCGGCCAGCCACAGAGATACTGCTCTTCCACCATATGCATTTGAACTGGAAGAGCAGAAGCCCAGCTTGCCACCTGCTGCTTTAAGGAAGCAGCTTTTCGCGCTGCCCAGCTCATGTGGTGGCGCTTACCTGCATATTTAAAGCAAATGCTCTAATGTCATTTCTAAGAATTCAAAACTCTAGGAGCCTCTTTTTAAACACTCCTTTCTCCGTGCACATGAAGATACGCTGTCCCATTTGATTGGATACGGCACCTGGGGATCCTCAGGACAGAGCCAATTGGAGTAGAAACTGCTGTTAGACTGAGGAATTGAAGGTCTTTCCTCTAGCTTTGCAATGCGGTCTCAGAGTTGATCCACCGTCAACGTCCCATAGCACTGATGGCCTCCCATAGTACTAGGTGAACTACTGCTAATGAATCATTCATTCAATGAACTTGCCCTTATTTCTGTTGCCAGTTGTCCATGGTCACACTTGGATTTTTACTAAATGGTTTGTTACTTGAAATTGTTCAAAGATGTGTCTACTAACACGTTAGTCACGTCTGTGGCTCCATGGTTGGAGAATGTGGCAGGTCACCCAAGTCACATGGTTCTGTTTCTGCTCTCTGGCTGGATGGCAAACGTTTATCAGCCACAGGAGGGAAGTCACAGAGATTTCAAGATGGCTGCCTGAAAAGGCATTCCTGTGAGTCTCAGCACGGGTGTGCATTTGTAAGATTTTAGCTGCTTCCAAACTTTCCTCTGTTCACAGGAAGAAGGTTGTGAATGTCCTGGAAGGCAATTTAATACAATTTTCACGGTAGCAAATATTCACAACCACTCTTTTTGCCAAGTTTTCCAAGTTCTATCCATCTCTCAGGGCAGACACTGCCAAATGAACATACTATTCTTTGTGCATTTGCTAGAGTGTTGTTTATAGCACATACATTTTGGGAACACAACCACTTCCCACATTGAACTTACTTTCACTGCATCACGCTGCTCTCTGGGAAAGGAGCTACCCTAGTCATTTACACAGTTGTTCTTGGAACAAATCCAACCCTGCTAGTCCATCCACATCATTGCGTCTCCCCCATGTGGCTGAATCTTTCCCAAGGTGACTAAACAAAAATCTCAGCTACTTCAGCTGTGTCACTTCTTTAAGAAAATAGTTTGTAAACTTTAAAAACATGCACTTCAACATAAGTGCTACATCGTGGGTAATGAATAGCTGATGTTCTGGAGATGTCTTGAAAGACCCTTTTATAGCTGGTATGTCTGGCTTCTCACTTACATTGATGATGGTCTCTGTAGTACAAGCCACCAGAGTGTGCATGTGTAACGTGGAAGGGAACAATATTGATTTGCAAGGGCCTCAGAGTACTGCTGCGGACACACCTAAGGTGGCTCTTGCTGCCAGTGATAACCTCACTGTCTCCTTTCTGATCTATACAGCCACACCATCAAGCAGCTAGGCCCCATTGGCCTGGGGTCCACAGAGCCCCGGGCATTTGTATCTGTTGTGTGGGGCGAGGCACTGGCGGGGATCTGTCTAAAACTCTTTCATGAGCATTGGGAACAGTTCTTATTTTTAAATATGTCAATATGATCTAGCTCTGTCTGTTTCTCTCTGTACAAACAGTATATCACAATGTTGCCTTTTTGTTGGAAATATCAAACTACAAAGATTGTAAACCAAATCGGTGTAATAAAAGTTCCAGATGAGTCACTGATTCCAGTCTCAGTGGTGGGTTTTTGCATGCCATAGTCTAGGGGCACTTGCCCATTGCTCTAATGTTATTTGTAGATAGAGACCATGGGCCCAAGCAAGACCCCTCTACAGGGAGGCAAAAGGACAATATCCTGGGAGCCCTGTCATTGCCCAGATCTCTTCCAGGAGGGATCAAATGACTTGGGGAGTCAATCAAGTGCCCCTTTCCCATCCTCCTCCTCAGGCAACCAGTAAGCTGGACCCACAAATATTTTCCTCTATGAGTGAAGAGAAAGACTGCCTCTGACGCACCCACCCCTTTGCTTCCCTTCCTTCCAGCTGTAATAGGTGGGAATCCTGCCCACGGAATGCCAGAGAAACAGCTCTGTTTTGAGCAAGACAGCTTAGCTTTCCCCCTGAGCAGCATCAGCAGATAAACAGAACCGCGTATGTTTGGGCTGGGACTTTACAGTGCCTCATACTCCAAGGCTAAAGAAAAATTTATGAAAAACAGCCCCCCCCCCCTAAGATGAGTGTCCTATTCAAAATGAGTCTCACCAATCCCCAAAGCAGGGCCAGTGAGGAGCAAAGGCAGAACAGCACAAACCATTCCTAAGAGGGGGAGATCTATTATTTTTGGAATACAGTTCACTAGAGTTATCCCACAATCAGTCCAAATGCTAGGCAGGGTTTGTAAAAATATATTCAAAGCCACAGCTGGGTCAATAACCAGAGAAAATTCTGACCCACAACCACCAACATTTGCCCCTCTCTAGCCCCTGCACCACCTGCTTACGCACCCTTCAGGGAAAAGCCTGAGAGCAGCGTGGCCTGAAGGTCAGATCTGGAGCAGACCATTTAGTGTAGGATCTTCCACCTGGTTTCACAATGGTAACAGAAGGCTGTTGTTGGGCTCACTCCCATCAATGATCCTTGCTTCAGCTCATTAATGGAACATTTCCCCAAACCTGGCGGGCACCACATAACGGGCTCATGTTATTTCTGGGTTTGACTAGTCAGAGGCAAGTAGCTTCCATGAAGTCAATGAAGTCCACACACTGCCCCACATTAACCCATATGGCAGGATGATGTCACAATACAAAGCACGTGCTTTGCATTTGTATGTTAGAGAAGCTACTGAGCCGCACAATATCCTACACGACAACCTTAGAAGAAAGACAAAACCCAGAAATAGGAGTGGCTGGGTTAGCTAGAGACCTCAATACTACTCACAAATACTCCATGTGCAATTCAGTCACATTATCAAAAGATTTTATCTTCTTCCACAGCTGGAAACAAAATATTGCCAGAGCAGTCATCTAGCTAAAACCTAGGGCAATGCTGTTACATTGTTTGTAGAATACCCCTTCCATAGAATCTCTAGGTTCCAGTTCAAAGCTGATTTCTGGCAATGGCAAGTGCTCCTAACTCTCTCCTGCTCTGTTTTCACCGGGTTTCAGCAAAGACAACAATTAATTGAGTGAGTGAGTGAGTGAGTGAGTGCTAAATTGATGCAATCCAAATGTTCAGCATGAGAGAGAAATAATTTCTCCTAAATTTGTGGCTATTAAATGCAAAGCTCATGGCTGACACCTGGAAGCCAGAACTAATTAGATATTGTGTAAAGCTCATTGAACATAATGAGTTATAAACAACAGGGTTCAGAACCAGGACTATTCAAAATCTAACTATATGTAAGGGCAGGAATTATGAAATAATAACTAACTGGGACCAGTTCATCCCTTCTTTAAGTGCATTCAGGTTAGTGGAGGGATGAATTTGAGCCAGTATATACAATCTTCTACTGTAACATGGCCTCTAGTATATAATGCTTTAACTAGTCAATGACCATTAACTCTTCCCTCTGCTTTCGATCTAGTCTGTCCACAGGTGATCCTCAGCTCTGTTCATAGCACAACCCACATTTTTAATACAGAGGCTGCATAGGGGTATCTCCCTCATCGGTCACATTCACAGAACATCCACACTGCAACTACAGTCGATTGACCTTGTGACTTACCCTTTTCTGCATTTATATATCCCTGCCATACTGTAGTTTCCATTTCATGCTGATGAAGTGGGATTTTTACCCACAAAAGCTCATGCAATAAATAATTTTGCCACAGGACTCTTTGTTTGTTTTACACAGAGAGAAAACTTTTAGACCAGTACTGAATGCAATTTGGGTTTCTTTTAATGTAATCTAGCAGCTGGAAACAAAGAAAGAGCTAGTCCCATGTGACAACTCTCCACAGATTACTAGCAAGCCCTCTGCAACCTACTAGTCCATGGGCCACTGTAGTATACCCTTCATAGGGTGCCAGCTGATTTCATTGGTAAGAAATAGTAGCAATGACACTAGAATACATGTCATTCCCTATTTTAGTTTTCTCCTCTTCCCTGATATGGTTTGGCTATTTTATGGAAAGAAAAAAACTATTGAAAAAGTTATATAAAGACAAACTTACTGTGAAACCAACTCCAAGAGATGAATTTTCAGGCCAGCATGTGAGGTAGGTACTACCCAGAAATCCCATCTGGGAGTAATCAGCCACAGCTGGGGGGAATCTGCCCTCATGACATAAGTTGGGAGTCTCAAGGCTGTTCCCTATGGTCAGGTGTCAACAGCACACAGTCCAGCAGTGCTGCCGTGATGGAAGAGTAAATTCTCATGGAAACTGATCTCCCCCTTTTACCTCTCTAGGTAGGACGGGGAAGCCCATCTTTGCTGTACCTGCTCTATGAGTAGAGACCTTTATTGCCCCTCCCCGCCCCCCAATACACATCCTGCTGTAGAAGGGAATCTAAACCTTCAGTTTCATTTTAGAGTGGGTGTACTTCATTAACACTGAGTCCATACATCCCTGGGAAGAGTGACAAAGGACTCTTTGCTTTGTTTAAATGTACCAGCTTGCGACTGCTTCTTTGTACCACAAGCTGTTTAATTTGGGAAGGGATCTAACTCAAAGGGCAGTCCATTTACAAGAGAAGCCCCTTCATTAAACTAGGGAGCATAGTTAGTGGCCTATATTTTCCACTCTGGGCCTGCTAGCAGGTCCTGTGGGTGAACTCTGGAAGTACTGGAGAGCGCCCAGCTGGTCAAAGGTTTTAGGGAGTCAGCACATATAGTCTCCCATATTGTTATTTGCTCTTCCCTGACAACTGTACCCCCCATTTTGCGAGGACAATCTCCTAAGTCCCGTGTGCCGCTTTCCAAGGCTGGGGACCAGGCTGTTCTTTTCTGGGTTGCCAGTGACAGCATGATGCATCGTGTGGCAGAGCCATATGGGAGACCTAACTTTGAGAGTGGCTTTAGGTCTCCATTCTTGGCATTCAGTCCCATAGCAACAATGAGACACACGGTTTCTTGGCAAAGGCTGCTCCAATCATGCTAACTACCTGCCCCGGCAGGTGAGCTAGGCAATGAGTAGAACAGATACAATGAGAAAAATCTACTGCACATAGGGAGCATGTGCAGTTTCCAGAATGCAGGGTGAGCTTTGGCCAGGCTGAAGCCACAGGAACCTAGCTTGTCGAAGAGTTGGAGAAATGGCAAAACCCTGACCCCGCTGTGTGAAGGCGTCAGTGAGAAGTCTCCTTTGGGTTGGGCCTAATTGCTGATAGCAGGCTGTCCTATGTTTTCTAACCCCAACCCCCTCAGAAATTCATGTCACTTGGCCACACTTCTCAGTGAGGAGAGACATTTCATTTCACAGGCTACAGAAGGGAATAAATGCATGTAATTGACTAATCCAGGTCCGGGAGTTTCTCTTCTGGGGAGTTTGGCTGGTGCAAGGTTTTCAGACGGGCAATTTCCTGGTTAGCCTTCAGGGCTTGGTTAATAAGGTACTCACTCTCCTGCCCCACCTCTGCCAGCCGCAGGTCAAATTCAGTCACAGTCTTGTTATCTGACATTCCTTCCAGCAGCTGCTTCCCACCATCCTGGAATCAGAAGGGAGATGGGTGTGAAGCGCAGATCAGAGCAGGAGAGAGGAAGTTGGAGGGAAAGTGGCTGCTCCCCAGAGTACCTTTCACTGGCATTCCCCTGGAAGTGGGGTGGAGGAGAAAGGAGCATGTGTGTTTCCTTCTCACATATCAAAAGTAGAAGGTATGTGACAATAAGCCAAACATGGAGTATCTTATTCCTCAGCAAGAGTCATCCAAGATTGCAATGTTTTCACAAGAGAACAAAAAAGGCGTGTAAGCTTATTGCTCCTTGGGATCATGTCAGCAATTGTCAGGCTCTTGGCTAGTTAAGGCTGAGATGATAACCTGACAGAGCCATACTGGTGTATGTGGTCACCAGCTCATTGCTGGTTAATGTCAATGCCAGCACAATTAGCTACATTGGTCCTACTCAAGCAAATGTCAAGAGAGGTCCATTCTGAATCTCCTTTTCAGAAACCATGGTCTGGGGGCATCCGTGGTGGGGTAGAACCACCCACATACCTGAAGTTCGATCCACTGAGAAAATTCAAGCTGTGATGAAAACTTTGGCCAAGATCTCTGGAGTTCTGAGAGGCAGTTCATCTTGATACCATTACCTCCTTCACCTGTCAACACCAGCCCCAGAACCCCTGAGGTCTCAGCCAAATTTTCTATCACAACTTGAATTTCCTCAGTGGACCAGCCCAACAGATGTTTTCTGGAGCTCCTGAATTCTAGGTATTCTCAGTCTATACATATCAGATACCAAATAAATATGCTGCTCCCACAGTCGGTGACTATTCCTCCTGTCCCTGACCTCCCACTGTTTTGTACTTTCCTGAGAGAGGACAAGAAGTAGGCAAGGAAGAAAAGGTGTCTACCTTTGAAATCAAAAGAACTACAGGTACACAACCAAGAGCTTGAATTTGGTGAGTCTCTAGTGGCTCAACTAGAGGCCTGGGAACACCTCTTGGACTGGAGTCTGAGGTTGGGAGGGGAGTGTCATCTAATGGTTACAGCAGGGGCTGGGAGTTAGGACTCCTAGGTTCTATTTCCAGCTGTACCACTGAACACTGTGGGACCTCAGCCAAGTCACTCTTCCTCCCTGTGTCTCAGTTTCCTTATCTCTAAAATGGAGACAGTAATACTGGCCTACTTCCCAGCATGTTCTGGGCCTTCATTAATGAACATCTGCAAAGTGCTTTGAGACCCCTGCATGGAAGATTTTAAGCAGTAGCATTATTATTTCCAAATATAAACCTCAACCCATTGGAACACCCTTTTCTCCTTATTACATTCCAGCTCTTTGCTATTTAGAGGGTAATAAGAATTAAAATAAAATGCTTTCTGTCTTCACAGCTCTTTAAAAACCTTGGCTAATAAATTCTGTCAACACCCACATGAGGTGGGCAGACAGGCAGAGGAGGTTTTATCTGCATTGTACTAATGGGGAAACTGAGGTACAGAGTTCTGAAAGGCCAACATTTTTAAGAGACTGCTTAAATGTAGGATTCTTTATCCATATGTAGACAACTAAATATAAGTCACTTGACTGTCAGGGAAGGTGACCCCCAACAGTGACTTCAGTGGGATTTGTGAACACTTCTAATTCTGAAAATCAAGTCATTTGATTTAGAAGCCGAATATCAGGCATGCAGATTGAAAACTTTGGCCAAAGTCATGTGGTGACTCAGTGGCAGAGCTGAGACTTACATAAATTCAGCAACTGAGCCAGTTTTCTAACAACGCTGATCTCAACATTGATAGCAGAGGGAGATTATGATGCCTTTGTCTCTGAGCATAAACTCAGGCAAGTGAAGTGTAAAAATATAATTAAGAAGGCTCAAAAAGAATTTGACTAAAAAAGTAACAGCAAAAAAAAAAAAAAATATTAAGTACAACAGAAGCAGGAAGCCTGCTAAACAACCAGTGGGGCCACTGGGTGATCGAAATGCTAAAAAAGCATTCAAGGAAGATAAGGAATCCCAAACCTGAGCTGTTCTTTTTAGGTGACAAACCTGAGGAACCGTCCCAGATTGAGGTGCCATTAAAGGATATTTTGGAACAAATTGATAAATTATACAGTAATAAGTCACCAGGAACAGTTGGTATTCCCGGAAGAGTTTCGAAGGAACTCAAATGTGAAATTGTAGAACTAACAACTGTGGTATGTAACCTATATTATTTAAATCAGATTTTGCACCAGATGACTGTAGGATAGCTAATGTGATGCCAATTTTTAAAAAAGGCTCCAGAGGTGATCCTGGCAATTATAGGCCAGTAAGCTTAACTTCAGGAAAATTAGTTGAAACTAGAGTAAAGAACAGCATTATCAGACACATAAATGAATTTCATTTGTTGAGGAAGAGTCAACTTGGATTTTGTCACGGGAAATCATGCCTCACCAGTCTACTAGAATCCTTTGAGGGTAAACCAGCATGTGGACAAGGGTGATCCAGTGAATATAGTGTACATAGATTTTTAGAAAGCCTTTGACAAGGTTCCTCACTAAAGGCTCTTAAGCAAAGTAAGTGGTCGTGGGATAAAATGGAAGGTCTTCTTCTGGATCAGTAACTGGTTAATAAATAGGAGACGAAAGGCAGGAATAAATGGTCAATTTTCAGAATGGAGAGAGATAAATAGTGGTGTCCCCCAGGTGTCTGTACTATTAAACATATTCATAAATGATCTGAAAAAAGGCATAAACAGTGAGATGGCAAAATTTGCAAATGATACAAAACTATTCAAGACAGTTAAGTCCAAAGCAGACTGTGAAGAGTTACAGAGGAATATTACAAAACTGGGTGACTAGGCAACAAAATGGCAGATGAATTTCAATGTTGATAAATGCAAAATCATGCACACTGGAAAACGTAATCCCAACTATACATATAAAATGATGGCGTCTAAGGCTATGTCTACACTTGTTAATTTAAGTCGACTTAGCATGTCTACACTCAAAAATTAAGTCGACTTAAAGAGGACCCTGCCAAATCGACTTAGAGTGTCCACACTGGACGCCTAAGTCGACTTGTATGGGCTAGGTGGACCTGGGACTGGTCCATGGTGGCAGATGGGGCACCCCTTGCCAAGTGCCAGGGGGCTCAGCATTTGCCCCACTGTGCCAGCCACCCTGGCAGGGAGGGCAGTGGGGGAGCCCTGGAGCCCTTTAAATTGACTTAAAGTTGATTTAGGGCTAATCTGCGTCTACACTGGCTAAGTCAATTTAATAAAGTCGACTTAGCCAGTAAAGTCGACTTTAAAGTAGGTTTTATAAAGTAGACTTTAATTTTCCTTGTCGATTTAAGCTGCTGCTTAAGTCGATTTAAGGAAAATGTAGTGTAGATGCGGATTAAATTAGCACCCTCAATTAGCTGTTACCACTCAAGAAAAAGGTCTTGGAGTCATTGTGAATAGTTCTCTAAAAACACCCACTTAATGTGCAACGACAGTCAAAAAAAAGCTAACAGAATGATGGGAATCATTAAGAAAGGGATAGGCAAAAAGACAGAAAATATCATAGTGCCTCTTTATAAATATATGGTATGCCTCCATCTTGAATACTGTGTGCAGATCTGGTCTTCCCATCTAAAAAAAGATATATTGAAATTAGAGAAAGTACAGAAAAGGGTAATTAAAATGGTTAAGGATATGGAAAAGCTTCCATATGAGGAGAGATTAGTAAAACTGGGACTTTTCAGCTTGAAAAAGAGATACCTAACGGAGGATATACAAGAGGTTTATAAAATCATGACCAGTGTGGAGAAAGTAAATAAGGAGGTGTTATTTATTCCTTCTCATAACAGAAAAAGTAGGGGTTACCAAATGAAATTAATAGGCAGAATGTTTAAAATGAACAAAAGGAAGTGTTTCTTTACACAATGCACAATCAACCTGTGGAACTCTTTGCAAGAGGATGTCATGAAGACCAAGCCTATAATGGGATTAAAAAAGAACTAGGTAAATTCATGGAGGCTATCAATGGCTCTTAGCCAGGAAAGGCAGTGATTGCTGTTTCTCAGAAGCTGGGAATGGGGACAGAGATGGATCTCTTGAGGATGACCTGTTCTGTTCATTCCCTCTAAAGCCATAGCCAGTTGGCCACTGTCAGAAGATAGGATGTTAGACTAGATGGGCCACTGATCTGACCCAGAAAGGACATTCTTGTGTTCTTATGCACTACTGAGGAACATGGTGCAATGGGACAAGATGCCCTTTTAAATCAGATTTTCACATGGTATTAGCAAACCCACATCACCATTTATTACCCAACCCTAACTTCCAATATGGAACCCACATCCCAGGTATGTGAAGTGCCCATGCCATTCTCAGAAATACTCCCTGAATTTCCTGGGCCTCTCTTTAACTTGGGTACAAACCTCTCCATCTCCTAAGGGCCAAATTCACAAAATACAGGTTCAACTTGAGGGTCTCATTATATATAAAGAGTGCAGGGAGCATGAAACAAGAGGGGATTCCTTTCTTGGATATTTGCGGTAACCTTAGCTTCTCTGCTGCCAATAAGTTCTATTAATCAAAGTAAGCTCACCTTGGCAGTGTGTGAAATGGAGATAAATTTGGCTTTTTGGTGAGGAGCAGCAGTTCACAGAGCAAAGAAGCTCTGCATCTGCTCTATGTAAAATCAGCCAGACAGATGCGTTGACTGCACTAGCACTGTGATGTCAGCAGACAGAAGCAATTTCTCTTTGAACTTGCAGGGAAGCCGCTTACCAGCCCTATGTGGTTGCACGCAAGGTTGATGCTAGTCAGAGCTGTGTTCTGTGCAAGGACCTGGGAGAAAAGCGTAGCTGTTGGCTCTGACAACTCATTGCCTTCCAGATGGATGGATGTCAAGGTGGCATTGGTCAGCAGGGCATGGCCTATTGCCTGGCCACCCTCATCCTCAATGCAGTTGAGGCGCAGGTTCAGCAAGGTCAGCGTAGAATTATTGGCTAGGGCATGAGCAATAGCCTGGGCTCCTTGGGCCCGGATCCGGTTATTACACAGATTGAGAATCTCTAGCTTGCTATGGTTGATCAGCTTGCCAACGGCTCGTGCTCCCCTGTCCCCAATCAGATTGTGGGACAAGTCCAGCTCCACCAAGCATGGGTGATCTAACAAATTCCGTATCAGTATCCGGGCCTTTTCATCATCCACTTTGCTCCGGCAGAGCTTGAATACCTGTGGGAGAAAAATGGGTTATATTATACTTGTTGACACAGCGACTGCCCTCATTTTAGAAGGGATTTTCAAAAAAGCTTAAATGACCTTCAAATCCAACTGAAGGTCAAAGGGAATTGGGCACCTTACATCCCTAGAGAGCAATGACAAATTCCACTTTAGCTTCATATTTAACAGCCACTGTTTAACCTCCAACTGAAATATAACAGCATATTGTTTTCACGAGGACAAGAAGTAACATGGAGTGCTCTCCTTAAGAGGCTTTGGTTTGCCCCCACTGGGGAACCCTGCAGTCACAAACATATCCCAAGATGGGATCTCTGCAGCCTCAGAAGAGCTCATTTCAGCTAAGGGTGGAAGGTAGTTGCAGAGCCTGTCAATCCATCCAGAGAGCAAGGGGTCAGATGACTCTGCCTTTTCTCTGGACTGTGAGGCATCAACTAGTTAAATTCCAGAATTAGTTAAACTCTGGAATAGGTTACAAGGGAGGCTGTGAAATCCCCGTCACTGGAGGTTTTTAAGAACAGTTTAGACAAACTCCTGTCAGGGATGGTCTAGGTTTACTTGGTCCTGCCTCAGCAGGACTAGACGACATCTTGAGGTTCCTCCATTTCTATGATTTTGTGGGGCAGAATTTCTGCACTGGAATAACTGTGGATTGCACTATTGACCAGAGAGAACCGTCCTCTGTGCTGCGAGTTCTAACATCTCCCCTTTGGTTCTGGGGTCTGCCCTGCTGTGTGGGCACCCTGTCACATTTTCTTCTTTAATTAACATTTTGCAAGTGTATTTGCTCAAAAAATTAAAAGCCTTAGAGAAAACAGGGTCCCTTTGCTAAGCCCCATCCAGGATTGTGCAGGGAGGTGCAGTAGGAAGGCCCTTGCCCATCTGATCTATAGAGAACACATTTTATATGGAGGAATGAGGTGCTCACATTAGTAAGATGCAGGCCTCACTGAATTTCAGACAACCTATGCTAACAAACAGACCTACCAGGTTATTAAACTACAGGCCACCAAGTTTGTTTCAATTCACACATGAAGTTAGACAAGAACTGCAAAGGGGAAAGGCCCTGTCCTTAGGTATCAGACAGAGTTGAGGAGGAAAGGGATCTTTCTTCACATCTTGACTTTCCACTCACTCAGCCAAATTCAGGCCAGGGGCAGACAACCCTATTAATTTCAGCAGATACAGTCAAGCTTATACCAGCTTTTAATTTTGCCCATTGTGTGGCATCAAATGCATTTCAAATACTCTATTAGTTTTTGTGATTTGGCCTCTACATATTGCGGTGATTTGCCTCCAAGGAATATATTTAGGCACCAAATTGGAAAGTTTGCCTAAGACAGTCAAACATTTTGAAGCCACTCTCTGGACTGGGAAGACCAACAATAAGAAGCAAATAAAATTGGTCTCTTGGCATTTTGCAAGGGTCTATTGTCCCTGTTTTAGCTTATACTTTAAAACATAAATGTTAAAAAATCAGTTTGGGCAAGTTACTTTCAAAGCGTGGCATTTCTTGAAAGCATTGGCCAGAGAGTAACAGTCCTGAAAGGTGAAGTCAAAGAGGCTCCACTCAAAGTTCATGCCACAGTCTTTCACACCATACGTTAGATGCAGCTCTTCTAGGTGAGAGAGGGCAGCAGTGAGAACTCCTAGATCATAGTGATGCATGCAGAATTCATCGACCCCAACATCACTTCCAGAATCGGACATGTCATCCTCTTCCTTCTTCTGATCCAGCTTCACCGGTGGGAGGAACTGATCAATTTCCAACTTCCTTACGTACTCCTTGCAGAGTGGGATGACTTCCAGGACTTGATTGGGGTCTGTTGTGTTAGGGATGAAGTACTTCAGAATGTTCTCCAGGTGGCGTTCAAAAAACATTCGCTTCCAGCTGCCCCCATAGTGGGAGACATCACACACTGGCCAGCGCTCAGTGCAGCACCTTTTCCAGTAGCCTTCATCACTGATCAGATTGGCAGTTACTGTGAGGGGCAACGCTGTGGAGATCCTGTCCAGCACCTTCCTTTGGTGCTCTGGCAAGAGACGGTCCACAACAGGATTCTCTTCGGGAAAGAAGAAAAAGACCAGTTACTCCCCAAAGGCATTCTGAGTCTGAGTAGGAATGTTCACTTATCCAATCCCCCTAGAAATATCAGGGGGTACGTCTACACTGGAGGCTTTGTTAAGTCGACTTAACCAAGGTTGACTTTAAGTCAACTTAAAGTCGACCTTGTTAAGTCAACTTAGAGAGTCCACAGCCCTGCATCCACATTGGCAGGTGCTAGGTCGATGGAGGAGTGGCCAGGAACTCTGCAAGGGGGCCTGAAGGCCAATATGGTCGACTTAAGGCTTATCCCCCCGTCTACCCTGGCTTATGTTGACTTAATAATGTTGACTTAAGCTTTAGGTCGACCTTAAGAGGTGGTGTTATTAAGTCGACTTAAGAAAGCGCTTAAGTTGACTTAATAACCGCCCAATGTTGACACAGTGGTCTGTAGGTCGACTTAACCGTCCTTAAGTCAACCTAAAGCTCCAGTGTGGATGTACTATGATGAGTAATATTTTAACCCAGACCTAGTGAGATAAGATTTTTACCATTTAGCAAACACTGATTTTATATGCTGTTTGGGAATAGCATCTGTTAACTTATGCTCCCTTCTGCTGCTCTCATGGACCATACCACAAAAATATTGTAGGTTCTACAAAAACAATGGCTAGTGATTTTGTATTTTTATTTTAGGTAGTGAACTTCTTGAGGTCAAAGAAGATATTTAATGGAAAATTCTGCTCTGATCCACCAGTGTAAATCCAGAATAACATCACTAATGTGGATGGAGTTGCTCTGGAAATACTCCAGTGTGAGAGCAGAATTTGGCTCATTGTTTGGAGGCCTTTCCCATGGGATTATAACCATTTTAAGGGAGAAAGTTATCTATAAGTATTCTTTATAAAACTGCTCTTGGCTTTGCACCTTTGTATGTTCTGCTAAAAGAGTTTTGCACTTTCTGCCCAACAAGCCCTCTCCTCTCTATCTCCTCCTTCAAACCTGCCTTATTCTGAAAAATGTTCCCCTTCTCCTCCAGTTACTGCTCTTCATCACTGCCCTATCTCTCAGCTCAACTCTCAGACACTGGCAGCTCTTTGGAGCAGGCAGGGAATCTCTGCAGAATCCCATAGCAGACATTTACAGAACTCTCTACTGGATTTGTGTTAATAATCATTACCATGATGGAATCACAGAGATTAGAAGCAGAGAGACTTGTCTGCCTGTGGAAAATCTCATTCTGAGAAGCAAAGCTGTGTTCCTATTTTTATTTTTTTTCTTGGCAGTCTCCCTGCTATACATAGCTGCATAAAAAGAGTAGAATGGCTTTGCTCCCTCCAGTATTCCCTGCATTTCCTCCTTCAGTGACCCTCTTCTAGACAAACCCTTTTTCTGCCTTCAGTACTGCGCCTCTCAGGCGGGCAGAGACATCACTGAGGAATGAAGGAAAGCACTCCTTCCCAGACTCACTGGGCTCCCAGACTTAGGCAGCTTGGGACCCAAACTCCACCTGGCAGTGCTCTACACTAGCAGGCTTGCTGTTTCTTAGCAAGTCATCTGCCCAGTGGTCACTCTTCACCCAAGGATGTCACTATTTTCGAGTTGTCACATCACAACTGATTGCTGTGGAAATGTTACTGAAATCATAAGACTATATCCCAGTCCCACACCCATCACACAGTACTGGTATTCTTCAGCTGGAGTAGGGAACAGTTCTCTCTCTGCTTGTACAGCACAATGGAACCCAGCCTGACTGGCCTCCTGGATGCTGCTGTAACGTCCATGATAACAAAAAAAAGAGAAATCTGACTTCAGTGGTCA
Source organism: Pelusios castaneus (assembly GCA_007922175.1). Classification (NCBI taxonomy): domain Eukaryota; kingdom Metazoa; phylum Chordata; order Testudines; family Pelomedusidae; genus Pelusios; species Pelusios castaneus. The sequence goes on from ML685964.1 coordinate 1,283,052, forward strand.
TGGTAAAAGCTGAGGTAGTGAGTCCAAGCACAGGATGGAAGGAAACTGAAGAGCAGCCCAACAGATATGATGGGCTGAGTTCAAGCCAGATTCTCACTCTGTGCAGTAGCCCTGGTGGGCCAAATTCATCCCCTGTGTAACTAAGTGGAGTTACATGGACACATCTAGCTACTTAGCAGGAGGAGAGATATTTTCCTCTGTTTTCCTGGAAGGGCAGGGGTACAACTGCCTGAGACTGTCTAATGACTCTGCCCACCTCCTTTCCCTTTCTTTCATTGACCCCCAGCAGGACTGAGGATCCCAGAGTGAGCCTGCTCCAGACCCTGGGGCGTAACAATGCAGTCATTGTGGGAAAGTGGGAAAGAGACCACCACGACTTACTTTCAAAGTTGCTGACAATGTGCTGGAGGCAGAGTTCACTGAGGTGAGGCACAACGGCGAGGGACCACTCGGGATCCTCAGCGATGATCCGTCGCATGCGTCGAGGGTTGGCTGCAGGGTTCACCACCGGGCCCTTCAATAGGGGAGAGACCACGTTCGTATCTCCAGGAACTGGCTCCTGCATCTTCAAATGTTAGTCTGCCCTGCTTCCTTGGATGGAAAGGGAGGAAGGCTGAGGCAGGACCAATAACCAGCAAATTTCCAGCCAAGGTTCCTGGAAAAAAAGACAGTTTAAGAAAAAGCCAGAGCCAGTAACTGGTGCCTCTCCCTGGAGCTACCAAAAATACCCACAAAAGCATGGCACTAGAATGATATCTACACACCATCACTCTGCTCATTTTGGGTGTCCGTTTCTGTTAGTCTTTTTCTATTTTAGATTGCAAGCTTTTCAGGACAGGGACGTCCTACTGCTCTAATGTTTATACAGTGCCTTGTACAACAGGGAGCCCTAGGCATTACTGTAATAAGCTGATGGCATTGCTGTAAAGAGCTAGGAACTCTTTAGAGGTTGGAAGCTTATTGCAATTGCATTAACTTATATTTTCAATTTTTTCACTCCCCTTCCCAATTGCCTTCTATCTGAGGATCTAACTGCTCTTTACAAATATTTGTTAACTAGATGCTACTCTAGAAATGAGTGCTAGACCATAAGATGTTCGTCCCAAAAGACCCTCTAATAATATCCTACAAAGAAGCCTGCAGCCATATAGAATTGTAAGCCATGATATCCTGCCCCACACATCTCAGCTGAACAGCGCTTTGATCCCATGCATAATTTTTCCTTAAAGGGAGAGGAGCAGATGCTCTTACATAGATGCAGCTTATTATTTCTTTCCCCTTTGTGAGACTGCTCCATCTTCCTTTACAGCACCAATATAGGCAGGCTCAGTCAGTTTCTCTGAAACCTTTGTAGTAGATTTTAAGAGTCCCTCTCACCTTCCAGATTGACTGTGGACATTATAAAACAACTTGCTAGGAAGGAAAAGAGGAGATCTATGAAATACTAAGAAAAACTAGAGAAGCAAAGAGAAATTATTCATGTTGAATTGCAGATACTGTGTCAGCAAAGATTTCTTCAAATGTATTCACAGCAAACAGCAGGTACCAGAGGAAAGGGACCCTTTAATATGCTGGTGGAGATACGGGATAAAGCCATGGCAGATGATTATTGAGCTTTGGCCCTTACAGAGGAGGATAGAGAGGACAGCCTAAGATTGGGGGAAGTCACGTTTCCTGGTACAATGGGGGGATTAGCATGGGGATGACAATAGAAACGGCAATGAAAAGTCTGAAAAGAGGGACACGCACCCTGAAGGAAAGGAGACCACATCAAAAGGTAGTGATGGGAAATTATCAGGAGACAACTAGAACATTCAGAAATGCAGAGTAAGCGAAGGTGAACCAGAACGATTTCTTCAAAGAGCTCTGAATACACAAAGGAAGTTTGCTAAGCTGGACAGAACTGTGGGGAAAAAGAGAAGGGGACAGATTGTCATATGGCATAAATCAATGTAGCTCCATTGTCTGTACTGGATTTACTCCATCTCCAAATCTGGTGTTAGGGACTGAAAAACTCAGGTGGCATTGATGTCATGTTAAAGAAGACACATTAGTGGGACAAGTGACCTTTCTCTGCCTAGTGCTTTCTTAAAGGTGTCAGGTGTTTCTGCATTTTTCAAACCAGTTGCAGTTCCCTGTGGCTACTGACAGCTTTTCTTACCTTCATGGAGCAATCTGAAAAAGGCTGGCACTTAGAAACTGCAGCACAGCTTTGACGACCTAGGTTACTTCATGGTCACATCCCAGAAAATGGCTTGAGTATCAATTTAGTGATGGCACACTGACTAAATGGATTGATTTTAGAAGCCAAGTAAACAAAGCCATATGGCATATCCCATTTCCAAGGCAACAAAATGGGAGGAAAGATGTAATTTCTAAGTCCCCCATTTAGTAATATGCATCCTGCACTAATCAATAAATAGATTGTTGTAATCCTGTGAAGTTTGTAACCTAGGGTCTTACAGATATTTAAAGAACAAACGACACCATCTTCAAGATGCCAACGCTAATCTCTCAATGACCACATGGTTTTCACCCTGGACCTCCCACTGCTACAGCACTTCCCTTAGCCCAGATTACAAGCTCTACACTGGCTTTCTTTGGTGTTGTAAAACATGATGTAAGTAATTTAGTAATAACCAGCCACCAGTGGCCAAACTGCAATTTAAAGGCCAAATCAGGGGTGTGGCATGGCAGATGACTAGCACCCCCACAGTGGAAATATTTTGGAGCCTGATCTACTTTTTCTAGCCCTATGAGTCATTCCCTGTAAACTGCATGCATGGCTGGGGGCAGAGGTGCTGAAACAGCTGCTGCGGCACTGAGGAGCAGGTAGGGACTACACCCCCTCCTATGCCTGATACCCAAGCATTCCCTGCTCCTCCTGATGCAGAGCACTCACCTTGACTCCCCTTCCTGACACCCTGAATCCTGCTGCCTCTGATTCTTCCCACTCCTCATTTAACTGAGCTATGACCTGTGGAAACCATGCCTAGGAGGCTGCTCAGCTTTGATCTGAGTGGTGATGTAAATTAGGTGGATCTTGGGTCTGTCTGTATTAGGAAAATAGATTAAAATTAGTTTGGGGCTAGGTAACAAGTTATCTAAACCTAACCTCGGTCTCTTTTCCTAATCTAGACAAATCCCACCTGTGATGCTGCAGCGTGCTATCCACAGAGCAACCGGACTGGGCCCCTAGAGTAACTGTTAGCTATGGTTCTCTCATTGGTTCCATACAAAACATTTTTCTGGCTTTCTGTTTTCCAGTTCTCTCGTCTTCCTATTTAGCATTCAGTGTGAACCTGAATACAGCAGAAGCGAGGTTGTTAAGGTGCGATAACTATTCTGCAAGGTGTTTGAAACAACTCAAAGGCTCAAGGTGTTTGTGGAGCGCCAAGTCTGACACTGAGTCATTGATCACACTGAATCAATTCACACAACCTTTGGCATAGTAATCATATACCACTGCTCTTGTTCAACAGCATAGTTTTCTGGATGGCTCCAGTCCAGACACAAAGCTCTTAGTGAAATGGCTTTTTTTCACTGATTTGGGCTCATATACCCCTATATCTTGGCTTTAAGAATCTGAAACAGAAAACTATAGCTGATGTGGCACACAAATCTCAGTAGCTGTGTTTGTGTGGCATATATTTAAACATTAGATTGATGGATGGATGGGTGGATGGATGGATGGATATTAAAAAACAAAATACAACTTCTTCACTGCAGAGGGTGTGAAGGAGATTCCCACACCTGAGCCATTTGTTTTAGGGGAACTGCCCCACATGGAGGTATCACTAGAGTAAAAGTAAGGAATAATAGGTCACTAGGACCAGATGGTATTTTGCTAAGAATTCTGAAGGCACTCAAATAGAAATTGTAGAACTCCAAATTATGGTATATAACCTATTTTTTAAATTGGACTCAGTAGCAGATGACTGGAGGATGACTAATGTAATGCTGATTTTTTAAAAAAGGCCCCCAGAGATATCATGGCAATTACAGGCCAGAAGGCATAACTTCAGTACCTGGCAAATTGGTGAAAAGAGCAGAACGATCAGACATATAGATGGACATGATATGCTGGGGCAGAGTCAACACTACTTTTGTAAAGGGAAGTCATGGCCCAGCAATCTATGAGAATTCTTTGAAGGTGTCAACAAACATGTGGACAAGGACTATTCAGTAGACATAATGCTCTTGGACTACAAGAAAGCCTTTAACAAAGTCCCTCACCGAAGGCTCCTATGCAAAGCAAGAAGTTATAGGATAAGAGGGAAGGTCCTCTCATGGATCAGGAAAGATAGGAAACAAAGGATAGTAATAAATGGTCAATTTCCACAGTGGAGAGAGACAAATAGTGGGTCCCCCGGTGATCTATACTGGTACTAGTGCTATTCAACATATTAAAAAATTATCCACAAAAAGGGGTAAACAGTGAGGTGGAAAAGTTTGCAGATGATACAAAATTACTCAAAATAGTTAAGTCCAAAGCTGACTGTAAAGAGTTACAAAGGGATCTCTCAAAACTGGGTGATTGGGCAATTAAATGGCTTATGAAATTCAGTGTTGATAAAATGCAAAGTAACACACATTACACACTGGAAAAGATAATCACGACTCTATATATTAAATTAGGGCTCCTAAAATTAGCTGATACATCTCAAGAAAGAGATCTTGTCAACATGGGTAGTTCTCTGAAAACATCTGCGCAATGTGCAGTGGAAGTAAAAAAGCTAATGGAACGTTAGGAGTCAGTAGGAAAGGGACAGATAATAAGACAGATCACTGCATAAATCCATGGTGTACCCACAGCTTGAATATCGCAGGCAGTTCTGATAATCTCATGATAAAAAAGATAGATTAAAACTGGAAAAAGTTCAGAGAAGTGCAACAAATATGATTAGGGAAATGGAATAGCTTCTATTGGTGGAGAGATTAAACAGATTGGGACATTTCATTTAACAAAACAGATCAGTGAGGAGTGGTATGATAAAGGTCTATAAAATTATCAGTGGTGTAAGAAAGTAAATAAGGAAATTAATAGGCAGCAGGTTTAAAACAAACATAAGGAAGTATTTCTTCACATAATGCACAATCAATCTGTGGAACTCACTGCCAGGGGATGCTGTGAATGTCAAAATATAAATACACTCAAAAAAGAATTAGATAAATTCATGGAGGGTAGGTTTCATCACAACATTATCAATAGGATGAGAATAGTCAATAAAAGTGACGCATGTTCCTTTCCACCTACTCTGCACTTAAATCACCTACAATACAAAGGCTTTGTTAAACGATATGCAATGAAATGGGACACGTAGTAAATTCCCAATCTATTTTACTTATGCATAGATTAAGGCTATTTGCCTTTTAGCATAAAACTACTAAAAAAGGCACATTTCCTTTGGAGGTAAAGAATTCCACCCAATGATTCCAATTTAGATTGCTATCATTCTAGCTCCTTCAGTTCTACCCTCTTTTGACCTAGAAAAAAGGAGGTCTGTTCAAAGAGAAAGGTTTCCTGCTTTTGTGTCTGATCCAATGCTCACTGAAGTCAGTGTAAAGAATCCTATTGCCTTCACAGGGCCTTCTGACAGTAATAAATTAGTCCAAGAAATGGATTAAAGATAAAGCCTCGGCTAGCACTGGAGTTTGTAAATGTATCTGAAATTATTTCAAGTATAGTTACAGCCCAATAGAATTTACACCCACACGTAGGCCCTGCCTACCCAGAATTTTAAGGGATTTGCTCACTATTGCTCCAGCACTGTGGAAACAGTGGCTCAGCTGCAGATCTTTTTACTATCACCATGTTATATAGCTCTTCTCTGAGCAGAACTGGATGACAGTAGTAAATACACTTGAGCCCTGTCTAGCATTCTTACCACTTCTAACACCAGTGGTGAATTATGGGGGCGATTTCTGACAACGTATGTTACATCTGTATTAAGGAACTATGTTGTAGACTTCTGTGGGGGTAAAGGTATAGCATGACTTTCAATTTTTTACACATGCACACACACATATATACTGGACAAGGAAAGTGTGCGAGCTACAGTCATGTCAGAAACCAGTTGTCAAGTCCAGATCTGGCAGAACTAGCTTTGCCATCCATTTGCAAACATACTTATTTATGTCAACAGTACAGTGAACTATGCCAGAGACAATTTATATCTCCTTTTAATTAGGGTATCCTGAGTCATCACCTACATATCAGACACTCCTCACTGATAGAAGACATTGTGTTTTATGAAGTAAGACCTCAGGAAAAGTAGTTGCTCGGGAACTCACTACTACCTGTGACCCACCTGCCATTCAGCACTGGCTGGCACCATTTCATCAACCCTAGAATGGTGCTTTATGTGGCAGTGGTTGTGGAAAAGGAGACATCCAAGATAAGAATATACAGATATATACAGTCAGCAGAGAGGTGAGGAAAATATCCAGCCACTTCCAAAAACATCCATGCTTACTGATCCAAGTCTAGCTCGAGCTGTGTTCTGAACTAGCAATGACCTTATCGTCTCTCCTCTCCACCATGTTAATCTCTAGACTCCCAATAAAAACATAGATTGGCCACTTTATTTTAATAATTAATTAATACAATACGTTGTCCCCTTTTAGCTCCTTCTATCCAAGGATTTCAATATACTTTACAATCAGTTAATTTAATTCCCCTTGATGTAGACAAAATAATTTTCCCATTTTACAGTTGGGGTTAATGGGGTTCAGAGATGGGAAGTGACTGACCTGGGTCATACAAGACACCTATGACAATACTATGAATAGAATCTAGCTCTAAATTCTCAGGCCTTTGCTTTAGCAATCAGAACATGATCCCTTCTCCTCACTAATGACTTTTTGGCATTCCTTTCTATAATGCAAATGTCAGTGTTCTTAAAGGTCAACAAAAGGGCTTTTTATCAGCCAAGATGTTTCTCCTGTAACTGCAGATAGCATTACTAGTACCAGAAACAGAAGAATGCTATTTTAGGTGTTAGTGATGTGATCAGCTCCAGCAGATGAAGAAAGAAACTGAGGCCCTCAATGCAGATTTTGGCAAGCAAGCAAAGGCAGGGATGATTTTCAAATCAAGTGGTTTTTAGAAGTATTCTCCCTATCTAAGTTCTTACACTGGGCCATCCCTGTGGTATCACAGTCCCAATTTCCAACAAAACCTCACTCCTTTGTTTTAATGACTGGAGCCACATCTATACTAGCAAGCTTACAGCAGAATAGCTGTACCAATGCAGCTGCACTGCTGTAAGATCGCTTGTGTAGCTGCTTTATGCCAATGGGAGAGATCTCTCTTGTTGATATAATAAAACCACCTCAGGAAGCAGTGGTAGTGATGTTGGAAAAAGAGCTGTGCACTCTGCCTCTTACGCGGTGAAACTTATGTTGCTCCAGGGTGTGGTTTGTTTGTTTTTTTCCTTTTAAACACACCTGAGAGACATAAGTTTAATCTATAGAAGTGGTAATGTAGACATGGCCTTGAAGGCCCTCGTCTGATTACTAAATGTTGCAAATTAAAGAGTAGGCAAAGAAACATAATTTAAAGAAATCATGCTAAAAGCATGCTATAACCTGCATTATCGCTTCTCCTGACAAGTGCAACTGAGTACTGATTGCTAAGGGTGATATGCTGGAGCATGCTAGTTCAGTGGTTTTCAAACTGCAGGTCAGGACCCAGTACTGGGTCACTCACAGACCCTCATGTACTGGGTCGCGGCACCCCCTGCTGCTGCTGCCAAAAGACTCGAATGCACTGCTCAAAGATGTAATTGTTGGGTCGTGGGCATAAATGATTTTTTTCAACTGAATCCCAAGAAAAAAGTTTGAAAACCACTGACCTAGTGCACCGACTCTTGTACAAACAAGGAGTCCTGTGGCACTTTTAAAGATGAATAAATTTATTTATCGTATGAGCGTTCATGGGAGAAAATCCTACTTCGTCAGACGCTGGAAGATGGGGAACTTACAGAATGGACTCTGGCACAGTTTGCAAAACTACCCAAGTGCTCGCAACAGACCTTACTGCCCCACAGCCTCTTCCAGTCAATACTGGCTGAAAGCTGAGAGGGCCAGTGGGTGGCCTTTTTGATGAGCACGTGGATTAGCGGTGGGTGCGAGTGAGATGACGATTTATTAGAAAAGCCTCTGCTTTGGCAATGGACTCCAGGCACACACAGACTGTCCCTGCCCAGGGCGCCCAGCTACCAACTCCCTGATTGCCTTAGTGGACACAGTGCCCATTTCCTCTGCCAGGAACTGGCCCGTGCCTGTGGGGAGAGAGCTGAGAGAGGGGCGGGTTTCAGCCCCACCAGGCCCCCTCCCTTCCCACACCCGCCCGCAGCCAGGGAACCTGGCAGTGGGCAGCCCTGGGGGCGGGGCCCCAGTCCAAGGCAGGGGGGCAGAAGGAGCTGATCCATGTGCTGTTCTTAGAATCATAGAAACTAAGGGGACCATGACAGGTCATCAAGTCCAGTTCCCTGCACTCATGGCAGGACCAAGTACCCATTAAACCATCCCTGACAGGTGTTGGTCTAATCTGCTCTTAAAAACCTCCAATGTAGGAGACTCCACAACCTGTCGAGGTAATTTATTCCAGTGTTTAATCACCCTGACAGTTAGGATTTTTTTCCTAATATCTAGACTGAACCTCCCTTGCTGTAATTTAAGCCCATTGCTTCTTGTCTTATGATCTGTGATTATGGAGAATAATTCTTCTCCTTCTTCCTCGTAACAACCTTTTAGGTATTTGAAAACGGTTATCATAACCCCTCTCAGTCTCCTTTTTTTCTAGACAAAGCAAACCCAGCTCTTCCAATCTTCCCTCATAGGTCTAATGTTCCAGACCTCTAATCATTTTTGTTACCCTTCTCTGGCCTTTCTCCAGTTTCTCCACATCCTTTTTGAAATGAGGCCCCAAAGCTGGACACAGTACTCAAGCTGCGGCCTAATCAGCGCGGAGTAAAGTGGAAGAATCACTTCTCGTGTCTGACTCTTCTCAGCCCCCCAGGGGGAAGGGCGCCCCGCTCCCGCCCAGACCCTCACCGTCGCCACTGGACGCCCCCTCAGGCTGCTCTGCTGCGCTTCGCCCGGCCTTCCTCACAGGTTGCTAAGGCAGCAGTCCGTTGTCAATGGCGGAGCCAGGAAAGGAATCCGGTGCCGACTAATTTGCGCATGCGCTGACCCCCCGCGGGGCCCCGATAGATAGTCGAGGGACCCCCTCCCCGCATGTCCGTGGCCCGGAGCGAGGTCCTCCCTTCCCCGAGGCTGTGCTGCACTGTCCGCGCACCACGGCCGGGAGCGTTTGCACCAATCAGCGGACCCCATCCAGGCTTCAGCCACGCGCGCGAGCTGCACGGCGACCTCCCTCGCGCTGTTTCTTCTGGGACAGGTGGAGCAATGCAGCCCCCTAGTGTGATCCGGCGGGAACGTGCTCACATAGGCTTGCTGGGCTGAGCCTGACCCGAGAGATTTCCTAGGGCAACTGCCTCAACAAAGGGCAAAACTGGACCCAACCCTAGCCGGGACAGCTGTGCCTATTCGGGAAGGGAAATCAACTTCACCGCTGTAAGGCCCTTTTATATTAATATGACCGTGTGCATGCTACGGGTGCATTTCTTGTATAACAATAGCTGTCAAAAATTGCACCCTAAGCAGCAGAGCTATACCCCTACAAAAGCTGAAGGGAGATCAAGTCTTAGCCCTACGTTACAAACTCGTGCTGTTATAACTCGCTCAGGTGTGTGGAAAATGCACATCCTGAGTGATGCGGTTACACTGAGCTAATTCCCAGTGTAGACAGCGCTATGTCAATGGAGGGCCTCTCCTATCAACATAGCTGTCGTGGCCTCTCAGGCGATATTGACAGGAGAAGCTGTGCCCCTGCAGTGCTGTAAATGTAGACAAGCCCTGGATCTCTAGAGACCCCTTCCACCCCACAGACAGATGACACTTGGAGCATTACTAATGGTTCCAGAGGGAACTGCATCCAGCTATGAGCTGGCTTGGGTGAGATTAGACACTGGAGCTCTGATTGTCCATTGGTCTGCACCTTGCATGATCACTACACTAGTGCAAAGTGGGTGTAACACATGGCAGTTCTGATTTTATAATATTTGATATACACTTACACTGGTGTAAATAACTATGCAAGGTGCAGACCAATGGAGAAACAGGCTTCAAGTATTTAAGGGAGAGGGAAGTGACGTAGGGGTGGGAGGAAGGAATCTGAGAGAGTCCGTCTCCCAATCTCCTCCTCTTAAGTCCCAGTAAAGCCCAGGCAAGTTTGAGTACACTGAAAACTGTCTCTGGAAAGGATCTGGATCCTGAGATGCTGGTCTAAGTTCATCTATGCAAAAAGGACTATCCACCCCAACAAGACACTGCCTACAGCAGCAGTGTTCACCTAGGACCCACCAAACCAGCTGTGGTCACTTTTGCTGTTTTCCAGACATCACAGAATGATCTTCCCCTGAAGAGCTTTACAAACACTAAACTCAGAAGGATTAATTATTTGCTGTGTGGAGTGTTTTTATTGTGACTTCACTGTTTGGTTCACAGTCCTTTCAGTTGTTGCAGCTACTCACCGTTTGTTAAAGGTTCACTGTCAACTTGACTTTTCTGAAACCAACTAATTCATAATTCCATATTTTTAGATTGAGCCCCCTTGAAATGCCATGTCCTGAAATAAATACTTCTAAGAAACAAATTAAGAGTTTTATTATTATTTATTTGTTCTGTTGCTGATATTTAGAAAGGTCTTTTAGGCAGGTTAGAGGACATTGTCAGACATGCCCAGATCTGCTCCCTTGGCCCATTCTCTCTGTGGACATATCTATCTGCTGCCTGTTGTCTGTTTGGTTTTAATATTGGTGCTATTGCTAGTTAATACCCTTTCAGGGACTGAGGAAGGGCATGAACCCTCAACAAAACAGAGACACTGACTACACACAAAGTGCTGAGGAATACATAAAATAAACAAACTGAAAGAAATTAATGTCTTTCTCCAGCCACTTTCAATTCTAATAATTTTAGCATTTCCTGGCACAATCAGTAGAAACCAGCTTTTCAGATGGATTGACAGTGTCTTTTTAAATGCTGATGATGTGAGCAATACATAAACATATTATGGACAGTCCCCAACCTGAGGACAGAGTAGATGATCACAATGGTCCCTTCTGGCTTCAGAATCAGTGAAGCTATGAATAATAATAAGCGTTGCCAACTCCTGTGATTTTATTGTGAGCCTAGGGATAGCTGGTGTTTTTCTGAAAGTCTCAGCTCCTTTCCATAATAAAAAAAAATTCTTGTCCTGCTTGGTTGCGGAGAAAAGCTTAAAAACATGACCTTAGAGTACCCTAAAGGAACCAAGAGGCAAAGAAAAAGACCCCATAAATGAATTATCTTTCAATCTCATGCTTTTAAAGATAATTTCATGGGTTTGAGGCCTGACTCGTGAGTTTAGAATGTTTGGGTGTGGCAATACTAATAATTTACACAGTGTTTGCATATGGTCAGATTTTGCTACACTCACTCACCATATATGGTTTCACTGAAACCAGTGGGACTACTTGGGAGGCAAGTTACAGCTCAGCTTGGGTAGAAGTTTCAGAATCTGGTCTCTAGTGATTTCTATCTTCAGAGCACTTTACAGTGGTCCCAGTCCTACATTATGCATATGAGTACTCTCATTGGTCCATTAACAGCTCATCTACTACAGAGATAGGATTTTTCTCCCATTACAACAAGTGATTTGACCTCCCCCTCCTCTATGTGCTGTTACCCAGTGTTTTGAATCCTAACACCTATTTTGATTTGCTGTTACAGCCTGACCTGATGATATGTCATACACTCCCCTGCATTTAATTTCCTACCAATCTGTAACTTTCCTATCTTCAAAGCGTCTGACGAAGTGGGATTTTCTCCCACGAAAGCTCATGCGATTAATAAATCTGTTAGTCTTTAAAAGTGCCACAGGACTCTGTTGTCTTTCTACAATAGTTTACACAAATGTTGATAGGGATGATCAATGTGTCTGAGAATCCTCACTAGAATGCAGATCCCAATGGGGGATACCCTGGCTCCCCCTCCAATTTGCCCATTGGTCCATATTTATCCCCTGTGAATCGCTGGCTGCTGGGGAATGGCTGGGGAATTGACTTTTTAGCGACTCTCGCATCTGC
>VOCT01035778.1:0-18619 GCA_007922175.1 Pelusios castaneus
TTTCCTACCGTCCACGTGCTGGGGAGTGAAGAGAGAGGCGGTGGCACCTCAGTGGCTGGGCCCGTGCAACTTCTCTTCGTGAGCCTGAGCACTTTCTGGGCAGAGCAGGAGAGTCACGAGCTCTGTGAGCCTGCCAGCCTCCTTCCCGGCCTCTGAGATGTGCGTAGGTGCGGGAGGAGAGAGAATGGCCAGAGGGGGTAAGAGAGCATCTCCCTACCTGCCCCGAGACAGCGTGTGCACCACGCAGGTTAGAGCCACGTCCTGCTCGTGGGAGCTAGCCAGCAAGGCTATGGCACTCAGCGCTGCTTTTCTGGCTTTGTGATGAGAGACGGTGTCCAGCCAGATTAAGATCTCTCCCACGACGTCCGCGACCTGGAAGACAGACAGAAAATTGAGGGATGGATTTATCCATGAGAGGCCCCCTCCCCATCAGTAAGCCCTAAGAGCAGGCCAGCAAGCAGCCTCTGACCTCAGAGTCCTGGCTTGATTCCTTAACAAACTCTCCAAAGAGGCTTTTGCAAGGTCAGGGAGCACAGGCTTCCTGAGGTCTGGTTTGTAACTTCCAACTGAGAAATCCACACCAAAGCTTTCCCCAAAGCCTTCCAATGGGCTGAGCACAAAGGCTGTGTCTACACTAGCAAATTAAGTCGACTCAGGGAGGCTTAAGTCGATTTAAATTAAGCCACGTCTACACCTGGCTTTCTTTAAGTCCACTTAAGCAGTTCCTTAAATCGACAATGACGCTGCTGCATCCCCATGGCAGGGGCAGGATGTTGTCTCCCTGGTGTCAGCCGTGGGAGAGGGGAGCTCCAGCCAGAGGAAGGGCCGTCCTGCAGGAAAGGCTGGGAAGAGGCAGGCCTGGGGAGGTAGCTCAGGCTGAGGGCTCTGTTCGTTTCCAGTTCTCAGCGTTCCCATTAAAGGCAAAGGCCGGGAAGGGAGTGAGCGCGCACCTTGGTGCCCTGTGCAGACTGTATTAGGGGAAGGGCAGAATGTCACCTATTTGCAGGCCAAGTGACAAAGGTAAAGCTGAAAGGAACGCAGGAAACTGAGCCCTGCTGCCTTTCTCAGCAGAGAAGCCCTGGCTGGAGAAGGGAGAAGTGCTCTTCCTGGCTGAGAATTGCCAGCAGAAAGGACTGCTGGGCAAGACAGGCAGACTTCCCAAGAAGCGGCATTGCTTGTAGGCACATGGGAAGGGCGTTCCCCTGGGCTGGAGAGCTAACTCTGCCCCTGAGCCAGTGCGCAGCCTTGGGAAAGTCACTGAGCCCCTCTGCGCCTCACTTTCCCCCGCTGTAATGGCCACTCCAGCAGCTGGATGCAGGGGTCCATCCCGCAGTGTGGACGTGCTGCTAGGCCAGGAGTGGGGATATAAGGCACCTTGGGTGTCTTGGTCTGTTCTCAGAGACATGTCTGAGCTTCAGTGGCCAGAGGAGACTTTGATGCACTGACCAGCGGATACCGGCAGTGGTGTGATTAATGAAAGGAGAGCCGAGCCAACCCTGAAAGCACAGTGACAGTGTGTAGCGGGAAGTGTTCCCTACGAGAGAAGATTCTCCCATGCGTCTCTCTCAGCCACCTGCCCCTTTCCCACTCCAGGAGTCTCTTACTTTCTCCACCCTGGCCTCCTGTGTCGAGACGATTGCTCTGAGCGCTTCCTCCGCTGCGGTGAATCTCTCCGTTTCGGATGCTGTCAAACCCTGCAGTGCTGTCCACAGGAGGTCTTTGAGCTGGGTGGAGGGAAGGTGGTCCCTGAGGATCTGCAAAGGACAGAGACCAAGCTTTCTTGTGACTGAGGCTTTGCATTGGAAACAGTGTGTGCGAGGAAAGGGCCTAGAGTCTGCCCTAAAACTGAAGCCCCCTCTTGGTTCACACCGCACAGGGGACAATGGACAGGAACAGCGGGTAGGGCAGAAGGTGGCTTTGACAGAAGAAGCGAGGCTGAGAGGCCGACGAGACTCCCAAAGCGGGGGCCTCTGAGGCTGGACCCCCAATAGTCAAGAGCTCACTGGCCACAATGTTCCTGCAGGGTGCGTGGCCAGGGCATCACCTGACCCAGGGCCTGGGGTGCTGGAGGCTTTGACCTTGGGTCCCAGACTGCCTCCCAGGGTGTCACTGCAGCTGGGCCAGGTGTTGCTGGATTAGCACCTACTCTCGAGTCTGACTGCAGCGAAGGAGGGAGCAGAGGACACGGGGGTGGCGCACTAGCACATGTCCACCAGCCGCCCAGCCATGTTGGAAGTTCCCCTTAGTGCACCCTTTGGCCGTGTTGTGGGAGACTCGGTCACTGAGGGCCGGATTTCCAGGGATAGCTGTGTGGCTAAGGACGCAGGTGTGGGCTGGTGGGGTTTTGAGCAGTGCCTGTGTCCCCTGGAGAGTCTGTTAGGGGCAGGTGCCTGAGGCACACGGTCATGGGACGTTTCGCTGCCCTTAACAATAGGAGGTCTGCTGCGGCCAGGTGTCCTGCCTGTCTGGAATCCCATCCTGGCCTCAGCCTTCTTGTGTTTCTACCAAAAAAGGAGCCTGAAAAATAGGACTCCTTTTGGAAGGGTGAGAGAACTTTTTACCTGATGGTGATCTTGGAGAGAGTCCCAGGTAGTTTCCAGCACACCTCTGGGCTCGGTCTCTGCCACAGCAGATGGATTGTTGGCAGCAGCTTCTTCCTCGGGAGAGATTTGTTCATCCCTAGGATACTGCAGAGTCCCGAAAGAAATTTCTGACTCTAAGAAAGAAAGAAAGTGCCTTCAGCTGTAGATAAGGGGGAGGCAACTTGTCTATGGGCCCCAGAGCAGCACAGAAATAATGGCTACCTCTCCCCACACCGCAGTGCCAGACCCCCAGAAGGCTATGGCCTGACACTGTCAGCTCTTGCCACCTCAGGAATGGATCTCTTCCAGCCTGGTCCAACAGCCTCAGGCACAAAATGATTACACTGTCCGAGGTGCCTGCTGTTGTCCCATGGGGATGCCCTCATTTTTCAGCTACGTGTCACTCATTAAAGATGTGGTTTGTACCCTCACCTATCAATTCCGGTTCTTCTTTGGGTGGCTCTTCTTGAAGCTTCTCCTCCTCTGACAGAGGATCATTGACTGTTGTTTTCCTCTTCTTTTTGCAGGAGAAGCACTTCCATGTTGTTGGAGAGGAAACTGTCCTGTCACCCTCGGCCTGTGATTTTCTAGATTTGCAGCAGACGCAGAGTCTTCTCAGGCATGATAGCCTCATCCAGGAGCATTTCCTTCTCCTGGGCTTCTCTGCGTAGGCCTGCTCTTGATGGCTGAGGTCAGAGCATGCGTCCATGGGTGCAGGTTGCACGAACACTTTGTTGACGTGAACGTGTCTATGGTGCCAAGAGGTGAGTCTTTGAAAAAAAGAAGTGAGTCTGAAACAAAAAGAAGAAGCAAATGTGGTTTTCTGGCATTCTGGAAAAGAAGGCAATTAATTTCCACAGGAATCACATGATCCAAAAGAGTGGTGTTTTGAAACTTTCTGCTTTGCAACTCATCTGCTGCTGTAATCCCCAGAGCTGGTTCATACAAGTCAGCCGGAGCTGGAGACACATGGGAGCATGGGTCAAAAAGGAATTCTTTGGGGGAATTTTAGGGCCTGTTTTCTTCAGGAGGTCAGACTAGATGGTCATGCTTTTAGAACCTTTGAATCTCCTAATTGGCACTACAAAGTTTGTCAGGGACAGCATACATCACAGGCCCTCTCCTTCGGTTTTGGAAGAGGAAACCTCCATCCACCATAACTGGACTTCCTCCAGTGCTAAAGAAGCACAATCTTTGGAAACATTTTCTGTTCTGACTCTCACCCCGTGGATCTCTCTCTCCTCCACTGCCATTGGACTGAAATGGAAACCGCTACACTCAGTATCTCCTTTCCAGGCTTGTTCCCTGGGCCTAGTTATAAAATTGATTTCTTAGTGAAGCCCACTCTATTGTGCACTGAAAGGTGAGACTCTGGTAACACATAGGGCCAAGCTGAACATCAGTAAGCCTCTGAAAGAGGAACAAAAGGCGATTCTGCAGAGGCTTGGAAGGTCTGGAAAGAGGAATAAGCAGCTGAAAAATATGCTTAAAGTCTTCTCGGCTCTTTGAAAATGTGGAAGTAAGCCGAAGGGGAAGACTGACCTTTGAACGCCAAAAGACGACGCTCACAGGCTATTTCAAACCTTCCGCAAAACAGCGACCAAAAATCATGCTTACATCCATGCAGTGATTAAAGTATAATTGGACGGGTCCCGGCACCCACCTAATCTCTGGGGCCCCTTCCTGTATTGTCCGGGCCCCCTTCTTGCATGTGCGGGCCCCAGCCCAGGTAGGTATTTCCAATCACTTCTCAGATCACGCCAAGAAAATATTTAGAACTTTATATGGCGTTTATGTCTATAGCAATTATTGTCAGACACTTCAAACACTGTATAACACAATAAGGACTGGGATCTTTATATTCCCCATATGGAACACAAAAATTGTGTCACTTTCACCAAATTGCGGTGACCGCTGTGTAGGGAAACGTGATGGGTCAAGTGCTTCCACAGCACTGCTTAGATGTTTTTCTGAGTCTGGCAACAATCTAGCATTCATAAGCTCTGCTAAGGCCTGGTAAAACTGTCATTTAGAAATTTCAATTTGCTTGCCAGCATTCACAGACAAGTTCACGCATACACTTGTAAAGCGAGCTGCAGCAATTTCCTCCCAAGCCTCTTGGTAGAACTGCGAATCACACTCTCAGCGAGCGATAAACACCTCAACTTGTCGACTTATCAACTTCCTTGTTTTAGATAATGTTACATCCGATTTTTGCAAAGCCAAGGACGGGTCTGCAAGTTCTTCCAGAGCATCAACATGAGACCCAAATTTTTAACAAAATATGGATTCGCCAGTTTTATTGGCCATGCCAGCAAATTTTGCTTTATCTTTCCCTTCCAATGAGAAATCAGTTGATTTTTTTTCAAGCAGTGGCTATGGAAGGCTGCATATGCCCACCGAACTGAGCGCACAGTGCAGCAGCTAGAGGAAAGTACACATCCAATCCTATTAAGCTGGACTTCCAGATCACTGGCACATTCAGCCAACTCTCTCAAACACTTCAGTGACTGACTGGACAGAGCATCCATGAATGATTTAAAGCCAGGGTGTCAAATTTACGGCCCATGGGCCGCATCCAGTCCTCCAAGGGCTCTTACCCAGCCCCCGGAGCTCTGCACAGCTCTCCCTGGCCGCACCAGTCAAGCCCCGGGAAAGTGCTGGCAATTTTACTTGTTGTCAGTAGAGGGTGCGACTCTGCTAGAAAAATACTTTGGAAGTTATCCCTCTGGGGGCAAAAATAAAAACTGCAGCCCCATTTCCCAGCCCCTTGCAGATTCTGGGGCTGCCAGCAGGTTTTTTTTTCTTTTTTCAGCAGGATGGGGGGGGTCCCAGCCGAGCGCCTTCTTTTGAGGCTGGGCGCCTAGCTGAGCAGAAATTGTGTTGATATCTGGCCAGGGCCTTTTAAAATCTGCCTCCCTGCACACACCCAGGCAGCGGTGCGGGGCTGGGAATGGCCTGGCCAGAGAACTGACTGGATGGATTGAGCCCCTGTGAGCCAGGTAAGTGAGGGGTGGGGGTGGGGGGCAGGGAGCCATCTCCATGGGGCAGCAGGCTGGGAAAGGGGTTCAGGAACTGGCGTGGGAAAGGTGAGCGGGGACCAGAACGGAGGCCAAGGCAGGGACGGGAACAGGCAGAGGAACCGCACCAGGAAGGGGAGAAGGGAAGAGAAGGGCAGCAATGGGGACGGGGTCAGGAAGCCAGCGCAAGAAAGGGGAGCCTGTGGGGCAGGGGAAAGGGAAGGTGTCAGAGGACCTGTGGGTGTGGGGAGGAGAAAGGGGAGCCCACACAGCCCCGAGTGCGGCAGGGCTCAGGGACCCCAGGTGGTACTGAGCTGAGAAGGGGGGTCAGGAATTCTTCTCAGACACACTTCGGCCCCCAGCCTGTGTCCTGCCTTCCAGTCTGGCCCTGACACCAAATGAGTTTCACACCTCTGATTTAAAGCGATTAACTTCACTGCAGTATTTGATAGCATCAGCCACGGCCAATTCCAGCCTGTGATTAAAACAATGCCAACTTATCGCAAGTGGAAATCGTGTCTTTCATTTTAACACCAGCCTTACTGCCTAACACGACAGAGGGTCCAACTACACCTAAACCATCCGATTATCTTTGAAAATTCCTCCGTGAACCTACCCCGTCAGCATCATTGCTGCCTAGTTCCACCAGGGCAAGAAAAACATGTAACAGGACCAAGGTTTGCATCCCGTCCACCTTAGCCATTTTCCAAGAAGCGATGAGCAGAACCAAACGACTGACTTTAACCACTTTGTCCGAGATAAAGGCTACCGGGATTCAAGTGTGACACATTCTAATGAAGGCAGCTGAGTTCTATCAGGGGTGAATCTGGCCCAATCTGTCCAGATCACAAAACCATCCCATGACCTGGCCCAATTCAGCACAAGCAATAACATTCTGTGTGTGGCGATGGGGGATCAGGGCCAATACACCTAACTGGTTCTATTAATGCTAAAGGTATTATTTTTATGGCAGTTTGATGTTCTTGTGGCTCTGTATTTTGTTTACAGCAAGCAAAAACTGTTCACCTTTTCTGGCTCTTTCTAAGCAACAAATACAGGTCCTGAGCTTCCGCCACTCTGCTGTCAAAGGGCATTTTGTCACTGGGTTCAGTGAGCAAGTTGTGGCTAGATAAGGGCTAGAAAGTGTGGAGTGGTAGGAAAGGCAGAGGGACCCTGGCAGGGGTGTGCAGCAGGGATGGGCTGGCAAAGGAGGAATGGCAGGGGAGCCTGGGAGGACAGGGCACAGGTGCGGTGGGGTAAGAGAGGTGTCTGAGATGCATTGGCAGTAGGTGGGGGAGGGGGTGCCAGGAGAGAGATCCCCCCCACGGGGCCTTCCTGAGGTTGTCCCCCATTGAGGCCCCTCTGCTGCCCCCCTATTGGTCCCCCGTCCCCAAGCCCCCCGGGCCCTTTCCCCACCCGGATTTGATCCATCTATTTCATACAGTCTGGGGGCAGTCTGGTAGCATTGGTCTCGTTTTGAATTCTAGCTCCCTGAGATTAGTTCCCAGAGCACTACCAAGATGGCAGGCAGAGGCCGTAGGTAGAGCTGTTTCGCTTTTCCTGTATGAAGATGTATAGCCTGTGGATTATTTGGCCTCATTTAGGTGCATTTCACTCATGTAAATTCTTAGATCAAGACTGTCCTAATACACACATGAGGCAATCATTACAGGAGACCAAGTTTTTACAGCCACATCTAGAAAGAAAGGAAGGCTCCAGGGGAACCTGTAAGGGAAATAATGTGCATGGAGCTAAAAACCCCAATTCTTCTCAAGGCCCAGTGACCTTCCGCTAGGATGGCCATGGAAATTGACCCGTCCTAGTCTAGAGAAAGATCCAATAATGGAATGTGTCTGGAAAGAGCCGGAAAGGCTGAGACACGGGAGAACGGAAAGATGCCCAGTCAAATCAAAACGGAATGCTGAGAAGTGACTATCGCAATGTGAGCCCCCAACAGTCCCTACGCTGGGGGGGGGGGGGCACAATCTAGGCCGTCGGCTCTAAGGAGGAGGGAGAGAAACACGTCAATTACCTGTTGTAAAGGCTCATCCTGTCTGTCAAACCTGTGGGAACAGCTGATTGAAGAAGTTCTGACAGATGAGTACCACGAATCTCTCAGTAGCTCCTTGCTTCACCAGCCGTTGTCGACCAAGCGAGTTGGCAGACTGAAGGCGGGGCAAGAATGCTGCCGCAGGACATTCTGTGCTGATGTCACACATGACATCACAATCAACTTCTGCAGACACTCGCACAGAGACACACACAGACACACACACACAGACACACACAGACACAGAGACACACACACACAGACACACGGAGGGAGGCAAACAATAAAATTAAGAACGTGGAGAAACCTGTCCAAAATCTGTAGGCCTTCTGATTTGTGGGAGGGTGTAGGTAAAGGACTGACCCTTTGCATGTCCAGAATATGTCAGCTTTGACCTGGGAAGTGACAAAGCAGTTTATAGACTTGAATTCAGGGATCGTGACAGCAGCACCATTGGGCAAGTGACTCTTCTGCCCATTTTCTAGGCAGGCAAAGGACAGCACTAAAATGACTGCAAAGAGAGGGCGTGGGGTGGTCTAGAAGTGCAAGTTGGAGTGGGACCAGTTGGCGGTGGGGGTGTAGTACAGGGACTGCTGGTTGCAGGGGCTGTGCTGGATCCAGTGTTTGCTCGGCAGAGCAAGGAGAGGGCCTAGGGCAGGGCCAGCAGGTGCGGGGAGGCGGCTGTCTCCTGGGGGCCCTAGGGGACCTCTTGGGGGGAAGGCAGGCTACAGCCTCCACCGTGCAACTCTGCCAGCCCTGGCTAGAGGCACCCTGCAGTTCCTGTCATGGTCTCCCTGCTCCACCTACACACTTGAGTCCTGGCTCCAGCTGCCCCTCCTTTCGGGTCGGGACTCAGCCCAGTCCCCCACCCCCTCTTTGCATCATATTCACCTTCTCCCTTTTTCAGTGGGCTGTAAAACACAGCGCTAGGGATTCTGGTCTGCTCCAGCCTCCTGACACGTCCAGCCCACCAAAACTGGACTCTCAGCACCCGGCTTTCCATACTTGTGATCTGGCACCTGTCCAAGCCCTCTGTATTGGGGATTCTCTCATGCCATGGAATGGGCCCTCTGGCTCTCATGGAGCGCTGGGGAAACTTGCTGAAGGTGTCTGCAGGAAAGTGTCCGTAATTCACATCAGCACAGCAGTGAGGACAGCACCACTGTGTGGCACACCTTGATCTTTGTGCTCTTTCTCTCCTTCCACACACCATGACAAAGTCTCCTGGAGGAGGGAGTCACCTTGGCAATGCACTGATTGATCTCAGTTGGCAACGCTGGCAATGTTGGGAGGTAGATTTCTGCGATAAAGGGGTTCGTTGTCTGCTCTAAGTTGGTTCCTTCGATAGCGAGAGCAGGCTCAACATAATCCTTGGTTGGAGATGGTGCTCGGGGAGCTGTGCTTTTATCAAGCAGAGAGTGAGGGCAGAGTACCCAGCTGCCTGTGAAAACCGGTGGGTGATAAGTTTTCTGAGCGCCATCTCCTCAGTGTTTGGAGGGGCCGTTTGCCTGCTTGTCTGGCTGTGTTTCAGTGCAACGCAGTGGCTCCTGTGTAGTGATCTGGTAGTGCTGTCAAAGGTGGTGCATCTTTGCCATGACTTGGCCCATGAGAAATTCCCTCAGCGAGCTGCTTGCCAAAAAGCTGTGAGCCGTGGACACAGTCGCGCACTCTGTGCCTAAGGAGGCTGCATGTGTCTGGCAGGATTTGGGCCCAGCTGGTTTTTGCATTTGTGAAGCTGCCAGGTACTGTTGTGAGGACTCCAGCAGGGGTGCTGTTGGCCCTGGGTGTGATTTAGCCATGATAGCAGCTCCCCAGAGTGGCAGGGGAGGGGGATGCGGGCAGAGAGGGGGCAGTAGGGCCTTGCCAGAGGGACGTGGCAGGCCGGTCTTTGCCAGGAGGGCGCAGTTCCCTGTGTGGCAGGAGAATGTTGGCAGTGGGGCCTGCAGAGGGTTACCCTGCTGAAGTGGAAAGGAAGTCTTGGGACGGGTGGGAGGTTGGTGTGGGAGGAGGGAGCTGGCAGCATTTCAGGGGACCTGGGAAGTGGGTGTCATGCTGCGGGCCCTTCCATCCCTGCCATCCCTGGCTCCGGGCATGGATTGGGGCCAGGCTGCTGTTGTCCTGCTCTGAGAGAGAACTGAATGGACTGAAGATGAAGCTGTCAGACTTGTGTGTTCAAACTTGTCATGAAAATGTACACGGTGGGACTGAGTTGAAGAACTGCGCTTTCAGAAGGGGCTGCGGAGAATGGGCAGCACCCAGCACGGTGGTCCCTGCGGTTGAATTTCAGCCCCTCTGTGTAAGTGGCTGAACTGAAGGTGTCTCAGTGAATGTCCCCACGGGTGCAAATGTAGGGATTAGCGCTGAGGTCCTCGATAGGAAGGGTTTTTGTGAGAAGAAATGTGATCCAACCCAGGGTTCTCAGCCTGTGGGTCAGGACGCAGAATGGATTGGCTAGTATGTTTGCAAGGCTGGCGTGGCGGCTCCTGTCCCACAGGGCTGCCTGGGCTCCCTTCGTGTGCCAGTCACCACAACCTCTAGGGAGCCAGCGCCTCTCAGGTGTGGCCCAGCTCTCAGGATGGAGGCTTTCCAGGTAGGCCATAGTTGAGAGACTGGCGCTGCCACCCACGAGGCGGGTCACATCTCCACTCTCACGAATTCGGCCAGTCGTGGGGAGGAGGGCAGAGCTTTATGGTGCTGCAGCCCCAAGGTGACACTGCCAGGAGTACAGAGCCCAGCCCAGCCAAGCCCACAACCCAGGAGCTGCAGGATCCATCAATGTGGGGTGAGAGCCGAGCAGGAGCCAAGCCCAGAGGGAAGTAGTATATGAGCCAAGCCATCCTAGGGCCTCTGCACCCAGATGATTTGCTGGGTCATGACAGGCCATAACTATATCAAAAGGGTCCTGAGTCCCAACAGGTTGAGAAGCGCTAGTCTAAATCGAAGGGGAGACTGAACTGGTGTTATAGCAGTGAGATGTTGAGTGGGAGAAAAGGTTTCTAAAGCAATTGTAGGATTCTAATCTTTCCAGAGGTGACAAACACTATTCTTAGGTGCATGAATGTCTAGAGTGATGGGCCCAGTATAAGAATGTGCTCATTTTCCCAAACCGCCCCCTCTTAGAGTGAAATGGTCCATGCTTGGCCTGTCTAAAAAGGTGACTGCTGACAGGCAACCCCGGGACTGTTTTGGGGCCTGGGGCGCCAGGCAAAAGAGTCTTCGTGTCATAGCAGCAGGTTGCTGCTCTCCATCACATCTCTTCTTTCTCTCCAAATTCAGCAACTCTCCCAAGATCTCCATGACTAGTGTGGCTTCAGCAAATGCCTACTGTCTCCTAATCCCTGGTGAAATTCTCCACGGTCCAAAGGGGAGGAAATGTGTGTGTTGCTGTGTTTCCTTTCAGGTTGGGATGTGGTGTTGGAGAGACTACAGGGGACATACTGGAGCTGTCAACTGGGCAATAACATGGCTGGGGATGGGAAGAAGAGCAGGATGAGGAGGCAGAGAGAGCAGCAAGAGCAGAGACTGAGGTGGACAGTGATGCCAGAGAGAGGCTGAACCCACAAGCACAAGGCTGTCAGAAAGACCAGGTGCTTCCTGGTGAGTGTCTGGGAACTGTGGTAACAGGTAGATGTGGGAGTGCTGTCCAGTCAGCAGGGCCAACTCTAGGGTACAGGGAATGGGGGTGTCTGATGTTTTCCCGCTGGAATCTGATCTGGTGTACCGCTGTGCTTCCCCAGTTGCTCATTCTTGGTCCCTGACTTACCGTGCTCCACTAAGTTGACTCCCACTCCTGGGTCTGCCCACAGCAGTCCTCTGCCTCTAATCGGTCCCAGGCAGTGGCTGTGCACTCACCAGCCACTCAGGGGGCAGCACCCCAGCAAGGACGTCCAGTCCTCACCAGGAACTTCTATCCTGCAGGGATCGGGGCCTCTCCCAGGTCACTGCAGGTTTATGTACTCTGGTCCATCTGTTTCACAAAGATACTGATAAGCAATCAACCCTCGCTCTAAAATAGGCATCCACATGTCCATTCTCCCTAAAAATCACTCCGCTTTAGATTAAAAACAAACCCCCCAAAAAGGCAAACACTAGTCTATTGACTGAAACATGAATTTTAGTGACTATAGATTAGAGGTGTCAAACTCCTTTGGTGTCGGGGTCCAGATTGGAAGGCAGGATCCCTTCTCCCCTTCCCGATGCAGCTCCTCTGCCCATTTCCATTTCCTGCACGGGGCTCCGTTCTGGTCCCTGCCATCCTTTCCCACGCCAGTTACCCAACCCCTTTCCCAGCCTGCTGCCCCATGCTGACGGCTCCCTGCCCCTGCCACCTCCCCACCCCCCCCCTAACTTATCTGGCTCACAGGGGCTGAATCCAGCCCCTGGAGTCAGTTCTCTGACCAGGCCATTCCCTGGCCTGGGCCACAGCACTTTCCCGGGGCTTGACAGGTCCGGCGAGGGAGAGCTGTGCAGGGCTCTGGGGGGGCTGGTAAAAGTCCTTTGTGGGCCAGATCCGGCCCGAGGGCCGTAAGTTTGACACCCCTGATATAGAGCAAATCAATCAATCAGTCAGTGAGGAGTTCCCACAAGCTAATACAAGAAAATTTGCAATCTAAGCTAAAACCACTATTCCAATTATGCTCAGCTCACCCCTCAAATATGGGTCTGATGGTTTGCAGCCGGTCTCTGCCCCTCCCTTGCTTGTAGGTGGAGATTTTTCAACACGGATTTCCTCTGGCAAAAAGCCGCCCCCCACCAGATTTGATGTGTGACTTATTTCATTCTAAGGCTCCAGTGTGGACGTACTCTAATAGACCTGAGCCCAAGGTAACCCAAAGTGTTAACCAAAGGATCACCAACTCAGTCCCTGCTTAGAGATCCAATGCAGGTGCTAGATCACTGACCTAACAGAGTCCCCCATAAAGATCTGAGCCAGGGCCAATCCTCAGGGAACGCACACACATGTGGGTACGTCTACACTGCAGCCTTAGGTCGACTTAAGGAAGGTTAAGGTGACCTATAGACTGCTGCGTCCAGATTGGGCTTTTATTATTTCAACTTAAGCGCTACATAACAGCTACCCAGAATGCTCCACTCCTCTGTCGACCTAGTACCTGCCACTGTGGACACAGACAGTTGACAGGAGTATTCAATGTGGACTCTCTAAATTGAATTAACAAGGTCGAGTTTAAGTCAACTTAACAGAGCCTCCAGTGTAGACGTACCCTAAATTAGCTCATTGACCGTAAGCCTAGACTTGTGTGCAAGAGGTAAACTGAGGCAACACTCATGATCGAAGAAACCAATATGACCACAGATCCTCAGAAATGAAGGCACCAAGCTAGGTTTATTGCAGCATAGCACAATGGCAAATGACCAATCTCGACAGATCCGTTGGCAACGTTCTTGCTCTCAATGCAATGGAAAAGCTCAACTGATGGCAGGAGTCTCCGTTATCGCCTTCGGCTGCACAATATCTGGGCGCCTACTTTTATACGCTGCTCCGACCTACTGACTCTGTCCCATTTGAGGTTCCAATTTCCCTTGATTGGTCCACATTCCCCTTTTTCGATGCCACCCATTAATTTGATACATGCACATATCACTGGCATATCTCCAGCCATCAAGGTGTCAGGTTTGACCAAAGCATCAGCTTCACATTTTGGCCAAAACATCCCCTTCAGGGTTGATCATAACATCACCCACAGCTGCTTAGCAAACAGAGAGTGAGTAAAGTGTTGAGAAGCAAATGCCCAGGGACTGAATCAAAGCAGAATGCCTGGTTCTCCCCTCTTTTACATCCTGCAGCCTACCCTAGTCTCCCATAAGTTCTCAAACTTGTCGAAAGTGCTTTCTGTCACTTCCGAAACAATGTGGCTGGAGAAAGGGGATCGAGACGAGTCAAGGGAGGAATGGTGCATGTCTCTCCTGCATGAAGAAACCGAGATTCCACACCTCCCAACAGAAGCCACAGCCTCTACCTAGGCGCCTCTGAGATCTCCGTCAGGGCGAAAGAGCTTTCTGCACTTCAGAAACTATTTGGATGGAGAGCGACAATGAGGAATAATTCAGGGAGGCAACCGACAGCTGTTTTCGATGCAAGGAAGCTGCAATCCCACACTGCAAACGCCCAACCCGCACTCTCTCCTTAAACTCCCATGAGATCTCCAACTCAGCGAAGGTGCTTTCTGCCATGTCCAAACCTATTTAGATTGAGAGAGGGAACCAACAGGAGTTCAGAGAACATCCTTCAGATCTTTGCGACATGAAGAAGCCAAGATTACACTCCTCCCCACTCTCAACACACAGCTTCTTCTTAGGCTCCCATAAGCGCTCCATCTCGGTGAAAATACATTCTGCCACTTCCAAATCTATTTGGATAGAGAGAGGGAATCAAGAGCAGTTCAAGGAGGCATCCTGCAACTCTTTTGGACAGGAGGTAGCCGAGACCCGTCCCCCGCCCCACCTTCCCAATCACTACACGCAGCCTCTCTTTGGACTCCCCTGAGATATCCATCTCAGCAAAGGTGTTTTCTGCCACTTCTGAACCTCCATGGATGGAGAGAGGGAATCAAGAGAAGTACATGGAGAAAACCTGCAGGTGTTTTTGAAACGATGAAGCCGAGATCCCACACTGCACAACCCCATTCCACAGCCTCCCTCTAGGCTCCCGTGATATCTCCATTTTGGGGAAAGTGCTTTCTGCCATTTCCGACCCTTTTTGGATGGAGCGAGAACATCAAAATGAGTTCAGGGACACATCCTGCAGTTCTTTCCTACACGGGGGAAATGAGTTCCCACTACTCCCCACCCATACCTGCAGCCTCACTCATGATGTCTTTGTCTTGGCAAAAGTGTTTCCTTCCACTTCCAACATATTTGGGTGGTAGGGGGGTATCAATACCAGTTCAGGGTCACATACAGCTGCTGTTTACGACACTAGGGAAATGTGTTCCCACAGTCCCCAACCTCAGTCACAGCATCTCCATAGGTGCCTATGACATAGCCATCTTAGTGAAAGAGCCTTCATCTACTTCCGAATGGATTTGGATGGAGAATTTGAATGGAGTGGGCATCAAAAGGAGTTCAGGAACATATACTGCAGCTCTTTACTATACGTGGCAAATGAGTTCCCACACCTCCCCATTCTCACCTACAGCCTCTCCCATGATAACATTGTCTTGGTAAAAGTGCTTTCTTCCACTTCCACCTATTTGGGAGGTGGGAGGGCATCAATACCAGTTCAGGGTCAAATCCGGCAGCTGTTTAGGACACTAGGGAAATGTGTTCCACCACATTGCCACCCTCACACACAGCCTCTCCCTAGGCTCCCATGATATAGCCATCTCTTTGAAAGTGAGTCTTCTACTTCTGAACCTCTTTGGATGGACAGAGGTCATCAAGATGAGTGTAGGGAGACATCCCTCAACTTTTTTCTGCACGAGGACCCTGAGTTCCCACAGCTCACCAACCTCAACTGCAGCCTATTGCTAGGCTCCCATGATATCTCTGTCTTGGTGAAAGAGTTTCTGCCAGTTTGGAACATATCTGGATGTGGACTGGGCCTAAGGACTAGTTCCAGAGGTATCCTGCAGCTCTTTTCGAGAAGATGAACTCCTGTTGCCACACTTCCGATCCTCACCCCCAGCCTCTCCTTAGGCTCCCATGACAGATCCATCTCGTTGAAAGTGTTTTCTGCCATGTCCAAATCTCTTTGGTTGGAGAAGGGCCTCAAAAAAATTCAGGGATCAATTCTGAAGCTCTTTGTCACAGGAGGAAGCCAGTTCCCACACACACCCCCACCTTCACCCAGAGTGTCTCCCTATACGCCCATGATATGTTGGTCTTAATGAAAGAGCTTTCGTCTACTTCTGAACGTATTTGGATGAAGAGGGCATCTAGACTAGTTCAGAGGGATATCCTGCACCTCCTCATGACAGCTGGGACCCCCCCAACCCCTCTGAAAAAAACTGGCTATCTGGATATTGTGGGATTTATTTATCGCATGGATATCGTGGAAGATACGCCCACTACGTCGTACTCTTCATATGACCATTCTCTCTTCAAAATCAGCTTTAGAGAAAAAACAGCTTTAGATTAAGAAAAAAAGAGCCTGCATCTATTTCTGCAGATATTTGGTGGGTAGGGCATCAAATGGAATTCAGGGACACTTCCATCAGCTGTTTACTACACATGGGAAATGAGTTCCCACTACTCCCGACCCTAACCTGCAGCCTCACCCAGGAGATCTTTGTCTTGGCAAAAGTGCTTTCTTCCACTTCTGACCTATTGGATGGTGGGAGGGGAGCAATACCAGTTCAGGGTCACATCCTGCAGCTGTTGTCGACACTAGGGGAAATGTGTTCCCACACATCCTCACACACGATTCTCCCTCTCCTCCCATGTGATAGCCATCTGCTTGAACGTCATTCTGTACTTCCGATCCTCTCTGGATGATAGAGGTCATCCAGAGGAGTTCAGAGAGACAGGTTTCAGCTCTTTTGAACATTTGGAACCTTTGTTCCACATGCCCTGACTCTCTCGCACATTTCTCCCTATTTTCACAAGATCTCTCTGGCTTGGTGAAAGAGCTTTCAGCCAATTTCATCCCTATTTCACGGAGCTAGGACATCAAGGCATATTACAGAAAACAGATCTTTTCCTACACAAGAAGACCGCCGTCCAAAACCTCCCACCCTGACCCGGAGCGTCTCCCTAAGCTACCATAAGAGGAATGTTCATCATGACTTGAGCATTTCAAAAACACCTGAGATGACATGCTTTGTGTCAAGCGATGCCCAGTTACACTGTAAGGGTGAACGTGAGTGATGCACAGATTACTCCACAATGGCGTCTATGGGATGCAGCATATCGCACTTCCCTTTCAAGTGCTCAGACCAGTCTCTGTGACAGCTGCCGGTGTAGGAAAATCACAACAGGTAGAGCTAAAATGTACATTTGGGACAAACCTGAAATGTAGCAGCAGACAGTGGGGGATGTGCAGGCGGCGGAGGGGGCGGGGGATTAAAGGTTGCTTACGGAGAAGGGGGCACAGGAGGAGAGAATGTGGGATAGAATGAGGGGGGAGCTCTCTGCGGGAAGGCCGATCTAAAAGTCTAGGGCATGGGAAGGAAGGATCCCTCCCACTGAGCTGGGGGACCCAGCTGGGACCAACCCTGCCCTGGGGAATCTGGTCTGCTCTGTCTCAGTGTTCCATGGATCAGCCAATAGCATCGCTAGCCCCAAGACTGACACCCCTGGGGAGAGGGCACCTCCCCCCGTATCTCGCTGTGGGAGGGACCAATTCCCTTTATCCCGGAGCACTGTCAGTATGAGCCCTTCCCTGCAATGAGAAGCCATTTCGGACACATCAAAGTGCAAGGAAACAACCCCCAGCTTTTTCTGGAATTTCCGCCATGGCCGGCTTGTGGCTTTTCTCTTGGAATTTTGCTCCTGGCCCAAGAAACTCACCCCAGGCCTGATGTGGGAAGCAAAGAGGAAAGCCCGGACCGTGTTGTTATACCAAAAAGAGTGTCCAAGATCTTTTAAAGGGGAAAAGGCACGCCGTGTTTATTATAGAAAAGAACAAAATTATAAACTGACATATACCTACACACGCACACACACTCATCCACGCTCCCAAACACACCAGAAAATATTCTGCAGTTTATACAATTACCAGTCCTGATTGTGGCTTTAGTCCGTTGCTGGAGATCGTTGCTCGTGGTAGCTACCTGGCCAGGGAAGCTGAACACGAGGAAGAGCGGGGTCTGTCGGGCGCGCACCGACGCTCCTTCTTTCAGGTGTATGCAGAACCGTCCCCCAAAACTTTGGAGTCTCACCCAGTCTTTATAGGTCACGCTGCTTCAGGGGCTCTGTGTGTCCGTTGGTCACCAGGCAGCTGCAGACGTGACTTCTAGCTTGTTTCTTGATAGCTTGATTGATTTTTATCCTTTTGTCTCTGGGGTGGATCCTTTTACTTTTGGGGCTGTGTTCACATTCTTCAGCCGTTGGAATGGACTTCGCATTCATCAGGACAAGCTGGCAGTTTGGGACTGGTTCACACATACATACACCCTCCATCCACACCTTGCTCAGACAATATAAGCTATTCACTCTAGAAATAGTTTCACACAAGATAAGGTACATTGGTCAAAGATGGAGTTTAACATTTCCAAGATGGAGTTTAACAGTTTCAATATTACATTTTTAATATGGAGTTTTACATGACTTTACTGTAAATACTGCAGTGACTGGGTAAAAAGAGGTGTCATGCCGCTTGCCTAAGGGTATATAGGCATAGATTTTCACAGCAATGCAAGCTGGGAGACAGTGGCTTAGAGGGCAAAGGCCCCCACCTCTCCAGCCAAAAGAACCCCGTGACTGGCGGTTCTAGCCCCGCGCTCCCCGAGGGTCCACAATCCCATTTACCAGACATCATAAACCAATGTTGCAAATAGGGACCCATTACAGATGTCAATCATCATGAACCAATTAGGGTTAGAGAAGGATTGATACAAGTTATGGATGAAATCAATAAACCAATTAAGGTGAGAAAAAGTTATAAACCAATTAAGAGCAATAATACAATGAGAGACAGTTATAAAACTAATAAACCAATGATTGACACAAATTATGAATGAAACCAATAAACTTATAAAACTAAGAAATGAATCGAGACCAATGATTGACACAAATTATGAATGAAACCAATAAACTTATAAAACTAATAAACCAATTAAGGCCAATGATATAAGGATTAACACACATTTTACAAACAGCAAAATCACCCACATATGCCTACAAAGGGAGACCTCGGCTACTCTATCTCACGGGGACTTGTCTCTTTCCAGTTGCTCCAGAGTCCTTCCATTGCCACCACCCCGAAAAATCAGACCTCCAGGCCCTGCTCGTAGAATGGACCAAAGACCAAAATCCAGTCATACGTCGGCTCAGTCTGAGAGGCCTTG